>OMKL01137382.1:0-14200 GCA_900302295.1 Parasudis fraserbrunneri
AGGTGAAAAAACTACCCCCACCCCCTCACCCCCCTACCTGAAAGAACAGGCTCCATGTACAGTGCCGTGGGCTGGACCTTGATCTCAACAGTTTGAAGTTGAAAGTGGGTCCGACGGCTCCGGAGGCCAGAGAGAGAGAGAGAGCGATTCCTGCCAGATAGGGGCCCCCTCTTTCATCCGCTGTTCATCTCCTCACCATGTTGTCATGGTGAGGATGATTCAGATGAACACCCTGCCTCCCAGACAGACCCAGGCCGGGAGACAACCATGCCTTGGATTTACTTTGACATGCTTCCGAATCCCCTATCCGACTGCTCTCCGATACATCTAATTTTCTCAAGATGGACACATTGAATATTGACCTTGACATCCATTAGTCTCTAGTCTATTCACAGCCATTAAACTGATGATAATGTCCATTGTTTTGTTTTGATACAGTGACTCTATCATTACAGTGACTCTTGTTGTCAGACTGAGGAGAGTTGTGTTTGTATGTCTGTATTTGATTTTACTCGATTGACTGTGCATTTCGGGCCTCAATAACTCTCCATATCGAACCTGTTTTCCTCCGCCTCTTGTCATGGCTTCCTCCCCATGGTGGATCACCTCTGTTGGGCTTTTCGGTGCATCCATTTGGAGAAGGACTCCGGCAACTGGGTAATGACAAGCCAGAGTCAATCAGTGTTGCCTTAATGTTTTCAAAATCCGTTTTGGTTAAGTGGACATGATAAATCATCTTCCCTTGCACATGCAAGTAATTCTTTTGAATTGAGCCAGCAATTCAATTAGCCGGTGTCTGATGAGCGGGCTGGGGGAGGTAGCAGAGATGTGAAAGAGGGGTTCACCATCCCTACTACCATATAATACACAGCAGTGTAATCACATTAAAAAGGCATGAAGGAGCTCTTCTCAGGTCCAAGAAGTCTCCTTGCGTTAGGAAATGAATAATTTAAAACGCTGTAGACCTTATGGGTAAGGGCATAAATTAACTGCTTACACTGAACCTCTCACAAGTGGCCTGCTTTATACTTGAAACATTATTGCTCATAATATTTTAATGTGGAGGGAAAATATTTGTTAGCAGGTGTTCAGTCATAATGCTCTTTAACACCGACAGTAGATCTTGTTGTCTCCAAGTGGTCTCATCTGTTTCATAGTGGTGAATTAAGAGGTGCAGCCAATGAGCATAGATCAGTGGGTTCAGCGGCGGCACATGGGGCATTCTGCAGCACATGAGGAGATACCAACACGCATCTACAGCTCTTGCATCTGTGGCTCAGTGCAAGGGTGAGCCCGGTGGTCAGGGCACTTGCCTATATATCCTGTACTGTTGTAGTTTATAGATTTTGTTTTGCCATACATTCATACTTATGGCATTGATTATAAAAACCAGTGACTCTCTAATCGGCAACTGTATTAAATATGGCTGCCTCCATGTTTGATTTCATTCAGTCCTCCTTATCTATTCCACAATGCAAAGTGTCTTAACATCCATTATGTCAGCTACCAAATGTTACAGCTTCTTCTATCTAGTGTTGAGTAATTGTATATATTTATTTTTATTTTTTTTATTATTAACAATAGTTAAAGCATTAGCTGGCATTGTGATTTGGTAGCTGACATTAGCTCATTGACTGAAACTAACTTAAACCTTCTCCACAATTCACACAAAGTAGATTTCAGTTAGTTTCAGTCAGCTTGCACAGACAGGAGCTTGGCCCCGTTGACTTTGCATTAGTTTGTGGCTAACTAAGCAGAGCTGCAGGTATCCAGTTTGAAGAACAGCATGGATTGTGCTGAGAAAGGACTCTACCAATCGACAACATCATAAGTAAGTAGGAAATAGGGCTAGGGTTCCAAAATGATCCCTTTAATGCACTGTTTAGGTATATGTCGATGCTCTACAATGTGTAGACCGGGATGCTTGGCAGGCTCCTGTTGGTGTGCTCTTCTTACTCACCTTTCGCGTTGAAATCCCTGCATCATCTCTGAGAGAGATTATGACTTTAAGAAATATATGGAAAGAAACCACAAAAATAAGGGAGTGGGAAAAGGAAATGGCCAAGTGGAGAGCAAAATGTAATTTTGCTTCTCATTGACTGCATCCTTCAGGCTTCCATTTTTCTCTGTCTCTCCTGCTCACAAGGCAATTACTGTAACGGCTGTCGATGAGGAGAAGGCAGCGTGAGGGAGGGTGAAGGGTTTTTGTCTTCAATCAGTATTGCCACGCCTGTTTCATTTTTATTTATTTATTTATTTATTTATTTTTCTTACAGCAGCAGTAGCCATCAGCAGCCTCCCATAATAACTGAAAGAAACCTAGCAGGTGGCTGTAGGTGTGAAATGGGCTTGAAGACTCTGTACTCATTGGGAGGATAATGCAGACATTCAGGCCCTAGAAGGGCCCCCTTTTTGTGCCCAGAACTGACATGCCACTTCACTGGGCCTCTGAAAAGGTCCATTTTGTTCAATTTGTCTAAAAGCCACTGATTTATGTGACAACTTAAAGACTTTGGCTGTTAAAGTTTCCTTAACCCGCTGACTGTTGAATGGCTTTTGTGCTGCCCTCTGATCTGTCCATCATCTCCACATGACCATACAAAAAGAGAGAGGGGGGGGGGGCGATGAAAAGAGGAGTAGAAAGAGACCCAGACTGCAGCCCTGACGGGATCTCCTCTCAAAGACAACCGGGGGGTTTCTCTGAAGTGACGCCCCATGATTGTGATGCAGTGGAAAAGCATGAGAACGAGAGAAGGAGGAGTTGAGGCTGGATTAGGTCTCCCCTTCAGCTCTGGCCATTGAAGACGTTTTTTTTCTCTCTCCACATGAAGTATGCATTATTCAACATTAGTGACTGACGGGAAAGACTTTGGTGGCTAGGCCGGCGTGACTTGATAACAACCCATGAGCTACTCTACACTTTATGTGTGGGGATAATGTAGAAGGGGTCACCTGCTAGGGAACACAGTATTCCTTCCCATGCTCACAGTCAAGAGGTGGTTTGGTAAAGTGGAACTGGAATGATTTGGTATGCCCTTGGATCTTCTCCATACTAGATTAACGTATGGTGTTTATTTGTTCCGATGATATTTGAACTGTGATGACTACTACAGTCGATTGGCAGTGGTCTGCAGGTAAATGAAAGCCCCAGTGTGGGAGGTTTGTTGAGTATTGGGGATGGAACAGTTCATGTAAAAAACCCTGAACTGTTCGGTTCTCCCACCACGGTTTGGGGCGCCTTGAAACAGTCCGGTTCACTTTGCTACTGTGGAACTCTGCTGTAGTCTAATGCCTGATACATCACTCACATACATACATGTGTATGGAGTGCTTTTGTTTGTAGAACAACTGACTCGTGTAGAGGTAACATTGACCATTTCCATTTACCGTCATACAATACTGAAACTAGGGAATACTAATGAGTTCAGTTAACGTTAGTAACTTCAACCTGCTGCATTTACATCAAAAACCCAGTGGAATCTTTCAGTTTGCCCAGCAAGTTGGGAGTGCATCTGTCAAGTCAGGTTGTGTGAGAAATGGCAAAGGGCTACTGGTAAATGGACAAGACAAGCTAAATCACATATTTGCCAGCACCGTTTAAGTCTGTTGTTTGGGCGCATTAATATTACAAATTTAGTTTTGTCTATAGTGATGAATAAAGCAGCGACTGTAAGTGAGAATAGGCAGCATAGCATAGCCTATGCCAGAGGGAGCATCAATACATGTATATTTAACATTATGGTCCTGGTCTGTTAACAGTGCAAGGAGAGATCCAGGGAGGGAGTCAAAAGCATCTCCAAAGTATTGATGCTGAACAACCTCTCCATACAGATTCAGACAGGGCAAAATCCATAACCAAAGCCTTAAGATTGTTGTTTATTGCAAACTATATGCAGCTCAATGCAGTCGTGGATGGTAATTATTTCAGTGCATAACTTCGAGCCACAACGTTAATATTTCCTCTCGTAGTCACTTCATCAACAAAGTAATTCCCAATCTTGAGCAGAAACAGAGGGATGCACCTCCAGAGGAAAGTTACTTGACTGCAATTGCAGAGGGAAAAAAGTGCTGCAGACACACTCCCTTATGAGAGCCACCTACAATTAACAAATAATTGATAATAGATAAGTATGTGTTACTTGTTGTATGCTCTCAGCTAACATATTGAGGGCAAATGTTTCTTATTTATTTTGGGATATTATTTTTTACCAAATACTACTGGAATTGGCATTGGTATTTTTTTCCCTGCTGAACCGCACCGAAAACCATGACACCAAAACTGTGATATGAACTGAACCCTGATTTTTGTGAACCGTTCCACCGTGACCTATCTGAAGCTCCGCCCTCTCTTGCTTGTGATGGGAGGGTCAAGAAAAAGCCAGAAAAACATTCTTTGTTTGACCGAGGAAAGTAACAGTTGTGATTGGAGGATCATAAAAAGAGGGTGGAACTTGAGACAGGTCAATTATGAGATGTACACATTACGTCATCCTGAATGAGCATTTCACTTAGCTTCACTTGACTTCATACTTCTGTCCAATGTTTAGTGAACCTACCACCCTGCTTTCCTGATGTAAAAATTGAAGCAGATGCGAAGGGAATTCATCAATCTATGACTGGATCATCCCATAGGATATCTCAGTCCTCTGTGTAATCATTCCAAGGTCTATCCAGGAATTTCTGCATATATTTGATGTACGGGTAATCCACAAATGCTATTTTACTTGTGTGGGTATCTGTGAACTGAGACAAACTATGTGACTTCAGGGGTCCAATATCTAATTACTTTGCCAGTCAGCATTGGTCACTCATCTTGAATGGTATGAAAAGTATGCACTGACTGCCTGAATGTGGTTAACCTGAGATTTGAGACACTCAGATTCCCAATGATTGTTAAAGGGGCAGTTCACCCCAAAAAAAACAACAACATATGTTCCCCCTTACCCAGAGTGCTATCTATCCATCCACATAGTTTGGTGTGATTTGCCTTGTTTTGGAGATATCTGCCGTAGAGATACAATGGAGCTGAATGGCACTCAGTTTGTGGCACTCAAAGCACTTTCATGCAGGAGCAGTTTCATGCAGGAACTATTTTCTACCAAACTACACCCCCATTCATTGTTATGGGGGGTGTACTTCGGTACATCTGATCAATTCTAGTCAATCCATTTTGAACACAAAGAAATGTTGGTCTATTTCATCCCAAAAAATATATAAAAACGTATACAATCAAAAGCCTGTTCTGGATTTAGGCTTTAATTGATTAAATTCTCCTCCTTCTCTAGAGGCAACAATGAGACAGTCAGTAACTTCTCAGTGAGAAGGTTTCTTGTGCATCCAAGCATCTTGACATGGATACAACAGTTCCCTACACGTTCTCCCCCCAGTGAAATGAAGATCAGCTCCATAGTCTTGTCCTTCACGCTGGCTTTGATTAATTATTACTGACTCACCACGGAACTGTCCCTTAACGCATATGCAGAACAAGAACTGCACAACGAAGGTGCAGTGAACTGTAAAAAACCTATTATGTCTTGAAATGAACATGGAGTCGAGGAAAGAAGATATATATTACAGTGAAATAATATAGGAGATCCCCCTCCCAAGCCAGTTTTATTGTATGGCAGTGCTCAGTGTTGAGGGAGACCGGTTTCATAGAAAACAAACACTGCCTTCAAAAGGTATTGCCATGCTTGGTAAGGATGAGACAAAAAAAGTAGAGAATGAAAGAACAAAAACAAGCATGTAATTCATGTTAAAAAGTTACCTATTTGGCTACAGGAAACCACCCATTCCGCTTTTTCATTGCTGTGTTGGTATGTGTTTAAACCCTAGCACTGTATGTGTTTAAACCCTAGCACTGCATGTGCTTAAACCCTAGCACTGTATGTGTTTAAACCCTAGCACTGTATGTGCTTGTGGCATGTTTGTGCATTGTCGTTTGTGTGCAATAAGAACACATTATACACAACTTTAAATGACCTGTTTTCCCCCAATGGCGGACATTCATAAAGCTGCCGAGACGACATTTAGATTTTTCGAGGAGTTCACTATGCAACGCACACATACTGTAGCACTCTTACCTCTTTTGTCACAGGCAGCCTGCTGTAATGCGGATGCCTTCTAGCCACTACCCTCCTGTCTTTGGCAAAACCATACCACTGCCCCAGCGTATTGCACTGATTGAGCATTGACCACTCATATCCGAGCAAGAAACCGAGGGAAACATTCAGATCTCATATTGTGCGGCTAAAAGTGGGCAACGAAAAAAATGCTGATGTAAGGACGTTAGTGTTGCCCTATGGCATACCTGTAACACTCCCGTTTTTCCTGGGTTTCTCCTGTTTTTTTTTTTAACCCTTTCTCTCGTTAATCTCCCGTTTTCCCCCACAAAAACGTTTTTGAGTACTCGTATACCATAGTGACACAAACTAAATCTGGCTTTCTATGGGGGATATATGTTGCCAGATTAGATTGAGAGACCATCTAATCTCAAATGGTCGTAATGGGAGACGTATTAAATATGGCTGCCCCCATGTTTGATGTCACTCAGTTCTCCCTATATCCCACAATGCAAAGTGTCTAACACAGTTTTTTGCTGTTAGCTTGCTACCAAACTAAATATTAGTTATGAAATATTGTTAGCTAGTTACCAAACATTAGAACTCATGTCAGCTACCAAATGTTGCAGCTGATGCTAGCTACTGTTAATCAAAGACCGTGTTAGCTGTAACATTGGTAGCTGACATAGCATGTTTTTCAGCCTAAAGTCTAAAGTAATAATAATTCCAAAGGGCACCACCATGTTTTTATATGTGGAGCAATATGTATTTGTGAAAATATGTGTGAATGTAGCCTATATGTATGTGAATTGCTCAGCTGTTTTAAGTTGGGCCTGGATGGGTTAATTGGAAAAGGCAGGCCTTATGCTGGCCGTGTACCAAACGACATTTCAAGTGATTTCACTGTCGCAGACAAATTTAGAAGATTTTTGATCATTTTTGATAGTTTTGATAGTTTTACCTCAGTTAGCGTGCGCCCCCGTTACCCAGGTCATTCGATGTAAGATGATCAAAACACAGTTGGAGCTGTCTTACTACAGTCTTTTTGTCGTCTTGGCTGTTCCGACAAAATCAAACATGCAACGGCATGATTGTAACCCTATAGTATCAACAGCCAATGAAATGACCTGACTGGCTGGTCAATCAGAAACAATTGGGTATATTCACGATAAACAAAGTGAAACCAAAAATGGTCTAGCATCTTGTATAGAGCCTCTTTGGTGAAGCTGGTGTTTATGTTTATACCGGGGAGCAAGATTCAGAAAGCTTGAAGCCACATGAAGCCAGAGTTATTTTCTGATGGAAATGTTTTGTCATTGATTTTTCTAAAGAATGTGCCTATAGATTATGTGTGGCCTGCACATAATGGACCCGTGGATCCGTATCACAACCCAAAAATTCCCTCATTATAGCACATGAATCCATAATGGCCTTTTTGTTGAATCTCTATTTTCTGATAGCTTCTTCCTTTGTTGAGTCCAAGAAAGCTTTTTGTTTTATAGTGTCAGAGAGAGAGAGAGAGAGAGAGAGAGAGAGTGGTGGATGCTCACGTACGACGAGACCAGACCAGAGCCTTCTATTATAAAAAAATGAATAAATAAATAAAGGCTCTGGACCAGAGAATAATAATAATAATAATAATAATAATAGTAATAGTAATAATAATGATCATTTTCAGAGGCAAAATGTTGTTGCCTTTAGCCAGAGCCTTTAATTACCAGTTTTTATACTTTTATTAAAGACTCCCTTTTGCCCATATGGAAAAAAAGTTTCATCAAATGAAATACAGTAGCATGGGCTTATATTCGCAGATGAAACCTCCATGAGTGCATCTGTATATATGTATATTGTATATTTCAGTTCTTGTGAAACTCTTCCTGTCAGCCTCCAAATTGTTAGCCTTGGAAAAGAGGGCTAAAATAAAGAATCCTGTGGGAGTCTTATAATATATGATGCAGCATGATTCCCAGTCGCATCTCTACGACTAAAACGTATGACAAAGTGTTGTTAAAAAGGAGAGGGCGTCAGACTTTAGTGTTAAAAGTCTTTTCAAAGTCTTCTAGTGTATGGTAGGCATTACTTGCTCTTTGCTTGATGCTAGATCACATGGGGTCATCAGTGTTTTATTGGGGGTCGTCAATTTTTGGCCAAGCTGCAAAGCCGCAAGTTGTAATAACTTGACCGTTAAAAGTTGTTTATAAACCTATCCCTAACCATAACCACTCCCACTACCTACAAATGATAAGTATATAAAATGTAAAATTCAAACATTTTCTTTGGGGCCGTGGGATCTAGCGTCTACCTTGCTCTTTGGATGTCGGTATTCATCTCAGCAGCTGAATTTTTCATGTGGTAATTAAAATTTGTAGGTCAAGTCTCCTATGACACCTATTTCTGCTAATATAGGGGGAACGCAAAGGTGGCTCTCTTTAATGCAGCTCCTTTGCCGAGCTGAGATTTAAAGGATGAAGGGTGACATTTTCCCCCTTTTGTAAATTAATGCGATTGATCTGCCTAACAAGAACAAAGTTAGGTTTCCAAATACCACATGATAAAGAGATTAAGCCTTTAAATGGCTTTCCAAAGGCAATCTTTACTGCAAGGCCCCAAGTCAGGACATTGAACTTTCAATTAGAATTTCTAATAGGCTATTGACTGGAATGTATTAAATGTTGCTACACAGCTCTATAAATCTTGAGGGGGACTTTTTTCTAGATCCATGGTGCATAACCCAGAAATCCCTCAGAATGAGATATACCAACATCCAGAGTGATCACCTGATGTATGTGGTTATTGAGTCGAACATGTGTTTTCTCTCAAGCGGTTCAGGTGGTTCTAATTGTCATTGGCTAGATGTGAAGGCGTTTACTTTAAACGGCATTATGCTGGCCCACCTTTGTAATCTATGGTAATTTCTCTAAAGCCTTTTGATCCTTGTATCCTTTCCTGTGGTCAAGAATTTGTTTTAAACTCTGTCAGTTTAGCTCTCTCTCTCTCTCGCTCTCTCTCTCTCTCTCTCTCTCTCTCTCTCTCTCCACTCTTTCTCTGGGGCTAAGCTTTGATGTTGCTCCAAGGCCTTTTGTTAGTCTTAATTTCCAAGGTCCTTCGTTTCCAAGCAGAAGGGCTGTTTCTAATTTTCCCTGATTGATCTCAGGGACTAAATCTGATTTAATTGCCCCAAATGCCATATTAACCGTTGTCACAATATTTTTACTTGTCATCCTAATTCAACCAGCATTCAACCTCGCTACAGCAGCATGGTTGAGGAGTTACGTCTGTTTTTCATTCCCTCTGTACGCCTCTCCTCCTCTCGCTCTCCCGTTCTCTATCTCCCCAGCTATAATTTTCTGTCTTTCTTATTCACACCCTCTCTCTCTGTCTGTCACACCGACATTGTAACTGCGGGTGATTATAAGCTTTGAGAAAGCGACATCAGGATACAATTTGTCAGGGCCTTAACAGCCTGTTCTCTTCAGAGAGGTTAACATTCTGTTTGTGTTACAGTGCATTCAAACTCTAATTAAAACAACATTACATTCCCCATCTGCCAATCTCCCATAATCTTCTTTAATTGCTGTAATTAAACTATATTTACATGTGCAAAATACTTGTAATTTAGCAAATTACACTCTACACTCTGCACATGTAATCAGTGGAGCTGCAGTGGAATGGAGTGATTTCAGTGTTTTGATTTCAGTGGTGGGCTGTTTCTGACAGGGTAAGTGGACCTCTGCCTGAGGCCTTGGAGAGGTTAGGAAAACAAGCCATTGGAGAGGTATTGTCATTGGGCTCTGATTGCAGCTCATGTGCCTAATTACAAGCCTGGGCTCCCTTGTGAAGCAGAGCATAGACACGTGTGTGTGTGTGTGTGTGTGTGTGTGTGTGTGCGTGTGTGTGTGTGTGTGTTTGTGTGTGTGCGTGTGTGTGTTTGTTTAAGCGTGTGTGTGCTTCGTTTCCACTTGCATATGTGTGTGTTCATGGGGGCGGGTTGTGTGGGTTTGTGCAGCTGTGTGTTCAACTTGTATTGCAACGCAGCATAGTGTTGCCAAGATATTTACATCAGCCACCCCCTTTCAGGTATACAAAATATTGCTTTTGGATACACAAATGTCTATGTTGAGGAAGGGATTTGTTGACTTATAATTAGCACCTAAAAACCAAAGTGAGGAGGAAAAAGCTTAAAATTAAACCTGCAGCAGGCTAAACAACTACTGTAATGAAAATGTCAAGCATTGGCTCTTGCTGGGGAGAAACAGCATGTTTGCTCTCAGATTAATAGTATTAGGTAGGGATTAATGTGGAAGAGGGAATTTGTCAAGCATCACTAATAAGCTAGCTGTAATACCCTGTGTGATGGCACTGTATTCCAAAGACTGCCTTGGTGTGTGTGGTTTATTCCCTCATCAATACTAACACTAAGCTAAGGCCACAGCCTGTCATTTGGGCTTGCTGACATTCATCCTTGGCATTTGTGGTTGGGTCCACGTCTGGACATTAAAAAACCTGGGCTTAGGCATATATCCCTGTCAGGCAGGTCAGATAACAAGTTACTTACTGCAAGGAGTGACTGGCTTTCCCTCTGCTAAGCCAAGCTCTTAGCAGCTAGCAGTAGTCATGTCCTCTTTGCAGCAAGTACACATGATCTCTTAGCAGCTAGTAGTCACGTCCTCTTTGCAGCTAGTTGTAGATATGTCCTCTTAGCAGCCAGTACTAGACATGTCCTCTTAGCAGCTAGTAGTAGTCACGTTGTCCTTGCAGCTAGTAGTAGACATGTCCTCTTAGCAGCTAGTAGTAGACATGTCCTCTTAGCAGCTAGTAGTAGACATGTCCTCTTAGCAGCTAGTACTAGACATGTCCTCTTAGCAGCTAGTAGTAGACATGTCCTCTTAGCAGCTAGTAGTAGACATGTCCTCTTAGCAGCTAGTAGTAGGCATGTCCTCTTAGCAGCTAGTAGTAGATATGTCCTCTTAGCAGCTAGTAGTAGACACATGCCCTCTTAGCAGCTAGCATGTCCTCTTAGTAGACATGTCATCTTAGCAGCTAGTAGAAGACATGTCCTCTTAGCAGTAGACATGTCATCTTAGCAGCTAGTAGTATGCATGTCCTCTTAGCAGCTAGTATGCATGTCTTCTTACCAGTAGACATGTCCTCTTACAGTAGCAGCTATAGTAGACATGTCCTCTTAGCAGTAGGCATGTCCTCTTTGCAGCTAGCAGTAGGCATGTCCTTTTAGCCTAATTACAGTCCTTGCTGCCTGGAGGGAAAAGTCCCTATCACGCCAGATGGAACCTCTGTGTAACAGCTCAGCAGTTTGGAATCATGGGTCCTGCCCTGGCTGACCCCCTCCTGCCCCTGGCAGCACGAAGCTGGGGGGAGAACTGGTGGAAGAGCTGCTGCCACTACTGCTGCTGAGGTAATTGGTGTGCGTCTCTGAGAGTTCCCCCCTCCTAGAGCTGCTTATTACTTTCACGCCAGCATTCCACTCATCATTAGACCATACCATGTGGAAAGTGGGAGGACTGACTGAAAGGAGATGGTGCAGAACTGAACGCCTAGCTATCTGCACCAAAAGACAGTGCCCATAGCCTACATTTAATGCGCTCTTGCTTTCAATGAAAATGTTCTTTGGGTCGACACAGTGATGTACGTTTCCCTTGTTCATCCGCCTGAGGATTTAATTGCTGATCCTATTACCACTAGATTGTGACTGACACACAAAGGATGGTCTCATCTTCGTGGTGGGAATATGAAAGACAGCTGCTGCTCTCTGAGTTAGAGAGGAGATTTGAGGAAGAGCAGTAGTCGTAGCCAGGGGGTAGTAGCTACAGAACAAATGATGTCCTAAGATGGACAGAGCCCCAAATCCTCATTAGCCAACACGTACTTCCTCCTAATTAGTTTCCATTCACCATAATTAGCATGGATGAGGCTAATCATCTCATGTGAAAGCAATCTAACGCTTGGGATACAACGTCCTTGGCCCTTCTTTCATGTCGGGTTCACAGGCATTTATTTCAGGTGCTGTGTCCCTTTTAAAAAGCCTGCATTTGTCAGTTCCTTTTTTTATGTTTTGAAGGTGATGCTTTGTGCCTCCAACAATATATAGGTAGTGTGGTGCAGCTACAGTGGGACAGTTCACTTGTGGTAGACGAAAGTCAATTATATGACTTCTTCTTGTACTTTTACTTCAAAGTTAAAGTCAAGCAGGAGACCGAAGAAGATGATGTGAGGAAGGCCTAAAATCGCACAAAAGGTAGTCAACATGAAAGAGTTTACAAGGCTCCTTGTTAAGAAATCTTTACACCATTGTAATTCTGTCTCCATTCATCACCATAAAATTCACTCTGAAGGCAAAGTGTGTCAGTGCATCAGGATTTGAAAGACTTGTTTGTATTATTATTTTTGATAGGACTCTGGATTTTGGCAGTGTATTCTTCAAGGCCTTAGATGAATAATAGAAGAAAAAGCAGGATATTGCCATCTGACAGTTGTGTGATGTTGGAGGTGATTTTCGATTCATTCTTACTTTCTCGAATTTCTTCCCTAAAAAAGAGGCTTGTTTTCCCTCGCTGATCAAAACACGCGTTAATGCCTCTGCCTGTGTAACACAATGATTAGCACCAAAGAAGAACAAAAGCCAAAGGGATCGAAGATGGCATTGTTGGAAGGATGTAGCGTGGGAATGATTGATACTCCTTGCCTGTCAGGCTCCGGAGAGAGTTATTCCTCCCACTATCGTTGGATCTGCCGCCAGTCAAGCCTTTGTCTTATAATTTTCCAAATGGTTACAACAGCTCTCAGGCTCTATCCGTCTGCCTGTATGTGTAGATATTAAAGAACACACAACATCGGGTTCTGATTTCTACTAACGCTTAAGAGTAACTAAATCAGGGATCATAGATTCTCAACTGTTATATATAGGGGTGGTGTTCACAGGATATGAGCTTTTTATTTTATTTTCTCCCTTGTGGTTTATACTCCCCTCGCTGTATGTGTCTTTATTGATACCAAATCCCCCGGCTGATCCCTTCAAGTCTTAAATGTGTATCCACTCTCCGCAAAATGTTCTCGCACCTAATCTCTTGGCTGGAGACAAAAGGTTGTGAACGCCGCCCTCATCCTCAGACCCAGACCGGGATTGTGAATGTGATTTTCCCAGTGTGCCGAGGGCATGCTCTCCCCGAGCTGCGGATTGTACCCTGATCTAAAGCAGAAGCCTGTTCATCCCCTCAACTCAATGTTATTGTGGCAGTGATTATCGAAGAATGAGAAGAGCTAGAAAATATATCTAGTAAATTAGATACATACAGACCCAGATAGTATCATATGTCTGGCATTTCAACATCCCTCCATCATTCTCCTATTTCTCTGTCTCTTTTTTTATTCTATTTTATTTATTTATTTATTTTCTGTTATGCCCCAGCCAAGGGGAACTAGGACACAACATAAAAGAATGACCCCTCCTTCCCCGCTCCCCAAACCATTCACCAAAAACGCCGGGTAATTTCCCGCAGGCTGGATCTTCTTGTGAAATGAAGTGTTTGTCATGAACTTTTGCCATAAGCCTGTAGTTGTGCCAAAAATATTTAGAGCGGCTCTTTTCCTGAGCCAAGTATTTGGCCATCTGCTTAAGTCTTTAACCAGCAGCGTCCAGGGACTTCATCAAGCTTGAACTCTGAAGTCAAATGGTTTTCTACAGCTCTCAAGTCAAGCTATGCAGCACTGCACCGATTTACTGCTCTGGCAATCTCAGTCGCACATATAGTTTATTATTCACTACATCATCACAGTTGTGTGATTTGCACTTTATGATGGCTCAGGCTTTTTCCAGAACTGTTCTTATGTCATTAACTTTAGAACATAGAAATTGTCAAATAACCTCTGTCAGATCCTTTTAAATCACGTTTAGAACTCAGTTATGAGGCAGGATAAGTATTTATGTTAGCTTGATAGTATAGTGTTTAGTATGTGTGGATGAAGGTGCAGACAAATAACTAAAGCAGCTGCTAGAGTCTGTCTAAAGCACCTCGTTACTGCCTCTGCCTCTCTCCCTCTCTCTCTCTAGTTTATATGGGCCACACAGCCATTGGCAGACTGAGGCTTTTATAACACGAGAGCCTAGTGCTGAGGAATGTGCT
>OMKL01137386.1:0-13701 GCA_900302295.1 Parasudis fraserbrunneri
ATTTCTATTTGTCTGCCATCTGTCACACCATCTCCAGCATTAAATTAGCATTCATCAGTAGATTTCAAATTTAGATTATGATTTGGACGTGTGTTAGTCTTGCCAGAGTGCAGTTATATTTAAGTGGAAACCTTTTGATCATACCTTTTCCACAGCACGCATACTAAAATATATATAATTATTGAAGTGAGAGTGAAGTCAATATAGATTTAAATTAGAAAAATAAAAAAATAAATAAAACCCCACCAATGTACGTATTAGTGACGGCCCTCTGCCCCGTCTCTGCTGCATTGTGGGATGGATCCAGGTTTAACTGGAAGGGTGATCCATTCTCACTAAATCTTAGAGGACAGAGGCCTTACGCCTTCATTGAATCTAAAATGTGGTCGCGCTCCACTTCAGCAAACACGTATTGTTCCCCTTCTGACTGGCCTCGCTCCTAATATGAGCCTGTGCCACGTTCTAGTGAATTCTTTCAGGGATATCCCATTTCTCATTTAGCAGTAAATGACAAGCCAATCGCTCTGTGCCAGTAGTAATCTCTTGGATCATTTTGATTTGGCACACCGCAGGCTTGCCTGTTGGATTTCAAAGCCTCCTCTGCTTATTGGGGATATTTATCTCCATGGTTTTGGAGTGTCTTTTTTGCTCCACAGAAATGTTAAGCTGCACTATATATATGTATGTGTATATATATATAGCTTTTGAGAAGGAAATTAAAGCCACTGAGATATCCCAGATGTCTATGATATATATCTTTAGTACCAAATAAATACTGTCAAATGTAGAGGAGAGAAAATAATGTGATCCCTGGTGCTCATTTTGTGTGTATTTGGCCAGCCCCTCCCTCCTCATGCTTACTGTTGTTTCTCTGCTTGATAAGGTTATTTTTGGTCTGTGATGAGATTAGAATTACGTACTACACATTTGCAAATTATTGTTGTATGACAACAATTGTGTGTGGATTTACAATCAGGGTTACAACAGCTTGATGGGGGAAAGGGAAGGGGGGAAATATGTGGCTTACAAGACTGCAGATATCAGTTTATTAGGTTATAACACTGGAAACACAATTTACAGATTTGTCCATTAAATCAACAAATTGATTAGTCAACAAATTCCTATGACAAATTAGTCGACTAAAATTGTTTCTTGTCGAGGACAGCCCTAGTTAGAAGTGTACACTCGAAGGGGGAAAAAATCTCTCGCTTCCAGGCTGTAGATCTGTCGTTTCTTATCACGCTGGAAAGGAGCAAAACCTCAAACCTCTCCATGCAGACTAACAAACAGTGTCCTCCCACAGGCAGATCTCTCATCTGCTTTTGGAGACAAAGAATGGCCCACAGTACAGCATGCTACTGGTATGTCTCTCAAGATAAGGTACCGGCCAGTGTGTGATCTGAAAAAGTCTTTGATGCACCTGCAGAGTCTAGTTCTGCCGGATGTTGCTCACATGAAACGAACGGACCACATCAGAGCAACAGTGGTCAGCTGTTCTTCGGCAGCCAACAAGGATGTTCCTAATGCCGTAAAGCTCATGAAAGAGGAGAGCGCAAAGCAGTGCAGTATCGGCTGCCTGCCAGACTCCCCCAGCGCTTTATTAATCCTTGCCTGAACGGCAGCTCAAGAGTATTAAAGAAAAAAGTAAATAATTAGGAAGACGCCTCGGTAATGCAGTGAGCCCCGCTCGGATGATTAGATATCACTAATCTAGGCGGTGGTTTAGGATTGGCGTGGGTGGTGATTCTTATTCTTTAATCAGTCAGATGAACATGCATGTTGTCTTCTCTCTTTGTCTAATGGGGGGAGTTAGATTATTATAAGCACTCTAGAATTGTTAGTCGCTTAAAGTGGTAAACTGCAAGTTCCACGTTTTTGTGGGTTTTTTTATGATGATGTGTGCATCTCCTGATGCGTTAGTTGTACAGTCACCAAATTTGCTGTGAACAGTCATGACCCCTACAGGAATAAACCTATTGATTTTGGTCACCCCATGACCTTTCCTCTAGCACCACCATCAGGCCAAACTGAGAACAAGATATTTCGAAAAGTAATGGGGAGATTTCCAAAATTTGATGTGCACATTCATGACCCCAAGATGATGAAATCTCCTTTAGCACCCCCATCAGGCCAAGCCTTCCATTTTCAAATGAGCATATCTCCTGACCCATTAGTTGTACAGTCATAAACTTTGCTGTTAATATTCATGACTCCTAGAGGGAGAAACTTGTAGATTTCGGTGACCCCATGACCTTTCCTCTAATGCCACCATATGGATTTATAGCCAGGGTTTGCTGAGACTGGAAATATCGGCAACTCTTGTTTCTGCCATCTACCCAGTAAAATGTTGCATGTGAAAGTAATGGCAAAGTGGGGAGATTATTAGGCCTTGGCGGAGGTCTGCACTCTACTGAGTGTATTCCTCTACTCTTGCAATGCAGTTACTTGCCTTCCATCTTGAAAAGTCATGCTAACCAGGGTTTGATTATTTTTCAAGGGAGGTGGTAGGCCTCCTGAAGCTCAGGTGTCATCACGGAGAGGTGTTGCATAGGGTGGGCTTGTTACGGACAAACAGTGTTGACTGTTTGCTCACAGACACACAGGGATGTTTTTTTTGCATGAAATGGTGCTTTTCTCTGAAATGACATAAAATGGTCTCACAAAAATACAATATGGGAAATGTGAACATATCTATTCACATCCAATATTAAACTATTTACATACTGTATTTGTAACACACATGGTTATTTACCCAGAAATACCATTACCCTCACAATGCCTTTCCAACATCTATATTTTTATACCATGGCCTAGGTGAATTTTCTATTCTGATTCTCTGGAAGGGATTCGAAACCAATCTATATTCCTTACAATGGCATCATATAGACAAGGCCTACTGGTCTGAGTAACTCAACAGTTGCTCTCAAAACAAGCAATAAAAGCTTCCTGAATAATTTGTCCTTAAAAGTACACTGTCACAATTTACATTACAATGTATCCACCTAACTATTGATGTGTGCATCACAGCACAACCACAACTCTCACATCAGCTGAGCTGATGGATTCAACATCAACAGAGACTGTACGAACTTGCACTGCTGTGGCTAGACTTAGCTGAAGGTAAGATTATTCTGTTGAGTGAATATCTTAATCTTTCATCAAGATTGAGCTAGCAAACGGTTTGGTGTTCACAGCAGTATTTATTATGTTTGAAATAACCTACCCATGAAGTGTACTTACGTTAAGCGACAAGCTCAGCCGGTGGCACTGTACCTGCAGTCAAGTGAGAGAGAAGACAGAGAGACTTATCTGAGGTTATAAGCTTCGACTCGTGGTGTTATTAGCCCCTGCGTCATTCTATAACAGCACACCTTATTCATACACATACACACACACACACACACACACACACTTGCCTGCCTGCTCCCGCTCACTCACTCCCCTTCTCTTTTCCATACACTTACAGGAACACAGTTTGTTGACGTACAGTTGATTTATAGACTACGGTTTGGCCAAAATTGCTAGCAGCTCTGTTGATTTTACAATTTTATCCTTGAGTAAGCCTATTGCAGGGATTGGTCAAATTTGCAATCTTTTGCAAATTGCTATGTTTGGTTGAATTTGCTTAAATTATTGTGATCTGTTAGGGGGGGGGTGCGGTAGGTCACTTAGGAAAGGCAGGCCACCCACCCCCCTCCCCCAAGGCAATGGTAGGGGAAACACTGCTAACTGATGAGTGTTATCTTCTATTTATACCAAACAATGCCGGATAATTTTTTCGAGAATGTCTTACCAGACACGTGGTGTTTAGAACAGCAAACGTGAAGCATTCATGAACTGGGTGTAGGTGGAATCACTATTGTGTTATATCAGTCTGTGATAAGAGAGTAAGAAAATGGACATTTATTTGTATGAATATGTCAGAGATTATTATTTTAAGGTGCACTCCTGCACCCCCGTATCTGACATTGCTCAGCCTCTGGGTTGGCTCCTTTTTGATTCAAATCACTCTGTGTCAGACAAGGGAATGAGAACTTTCATGTTGTAGAGGACCCCGCCTAAGGGCTTGTCAGTCTCCCATCTCTTCTCTGTCGTCCGCCGTTAGACTGATGACACCCTGACACCCACTCATCTGGTGTGAATATGTAATATGGCCGGCCTGCCTCGCCGTATCCCATATTAAACGCCCACAGCCACGGGCTAATCAATTACCCGCTAAATTATTGATGCTAGCCATTTCACTGTAATGCTGCCGCAATCTCTGTCAGTGGGGCTGTACGCTAATCTCAACAGGCAGGGACAGTGGGCTCTTGAGTATAGCAGAAATCCCCTGTGGCTCACGTGCCAGCTTCTGCTGTACTGCAGGACTGCTTAGTATGAATTGGTTCACTTCTTCAGCCGCTAACCGGTTAAGTGCTTTCAGGGATGAGGGCCTGCTGTGTGGCTGGTTGGTTGTTTGAACATGGCAGCTACCACAGTACTTTCTGTTCAAAGGTCATGGGTTGCGCACCCCGTGACACCACTGTATGTATATAACCCAAGCCCTTCCTTTACTTCATCTTCTGCAGCTTGTTGTTCCTCAAACGTGTCTTAATGTGATACATTAAGTGCCTCTCGTTGATGTATTAAATCTGTGGTTACCGTATGAGCATGTAATGATTCCGGTTGTTTTGTGTTTGGCCTGTCAAGCTGTGTCCCAGCAGTCTACGAAGCGGCTTAATTTAGTAAGGTGTGGATCACAAGTGTTGCCCTACTGCAGCCTTGTCACAGATGAACTACAGGTGAGTAGATCATTTCGTTCATTCATTCACAGTAACCCCATAAAGGCTGTGGCACTCTTCTGAGAAGGGCGCGTGATCACCACCCCTCTGTCACCTAGATCCGCATGCTCCATGATTGAGTGTCCCACCGTGGTCCTTGAGCATGGGGTGAACATTGTACAGCTCCGGTCCAGAGTCCAGTTGCTGTGTAAATGAAATGGCCTTATTAACAGCCCAATAAAGCATGTGTTTTTATACCAGCCATCCCCACTCCGCTGTCCCTCCGTGCACACTGCCTGATAAATTATGAACCTCTGAGGTAGGACCCCCGGTCACCTCTGGGACCACAGCTGCCTGCGCGGGCATAACTTAGCGTGCTCGTGGAGAGAATGGAGTGATACAGAGCGTGGCTAAGCTACATCAGCGCTGAATTAGAATGTGGCGAGCGTGCAGCTTCCCGTCGTGGCATCAGGCGGAAGGGCCAGGTGACCTGGAGATGGCCCCTGTGCCGTGGGAGCACACGACCCCTTTTGTAGGAACATAATTAGCAGAGAGAGAGGGACTGTTAAGAGGCCACAGACCCCAGTGACATATTGTTCGACCTGCTCCCCTTTTCGAGTGGCACGCTTTCCCTGTGCCCAAGGGTTCGGCTCCGTGGCAGATGCTGTGAGCAGAAAAGATGACACCATGCATAGTTTCAGTGGTTAATTTAACACAATCTTATAAAGTCATGGTGTTTAAAGTATAATGTATTTCTGGTGTGTGGTGACCCTCAGCTTGTGCTTTGTTGATTACATTCTGTTATGCATCCAAGCAAGTAATTGAATTCTATTGGACTGTAAATGGTTCTTTTGCTCTGCACCCACAATAAAGCTTCCAATAGACCACTTAACTTTTGATTGTGCTGGAGAAGTATAAAGTAATAAGTAAGATGCCTCTGTAATGCACAGAGTGTTGCCTAATAAACCACTGTTTGTCTCTCACGGAAGAACGGGGGGAAAAAGATGAAATTAAGAAGCATTATAGTTGGTGATTTAAAACCTTATTCTAAAGATAGTGTGTCCCTTTACATGGCATGGACTGTGTTGGTTATCTTCTGTTATTCACTCAGGCAAGTAATTGAATTCTGTTGGGTTATAAACTGCTGTCTTTTCACTCTACAAAGAGCTTCCACTATACCACTCTGTCTTTGATTATGTGGTCCCTGCAGACCCAGTGGCAATGTGTGATCCATGTTCTAACACGTCAGTGAAACATGATATAAACATGCTGTTTACTCAGACAGCTGGATCACACAGAAAGACCTTTGGGACCTCATTTAAAAGGTCAAAGCACGTAATGTGCATCTGCATATGTAGTAAGGGATACATGCAAATTAAGGGGTACATGTAAAGCAAGTAAGAGACACATGTAAAGCAGAAATTTCAGTGTAATTTCCTTAGATTCCATATGGACAGTGGCCACTGTGGTGGTGGTGGTTGTGGTGGTGGTGGTGGTGGTGGTGATAGTAGTGGTGGGGTTGGTGGTGATAGTGGTGGTGGTGGTGATTCATGTCAGGCCAAAACATTGGAGCAGTATTTCCCAATAATAAATTCCGATACCAAAAGCCATGTGTATAATGTGAAAAATCAAAGGAAAGTGACTTGATTTACAGTAGATCTCTCAAATGTAAAAAATGGATTATGTCTCAATATTTTTTGCCCAATGACTAGCAAACAGTCTAAGATATTACTGTCCAGTAAAAGCAGCAGATCAGAAAAGTGGTGTCGGTGCATTCCTCATGATTTGTACAGAGCTGTTCTTAGTTGTGATGCACAAATAAAAATAAAACCCAGCACTGAACAAAGGAAAGTGAGAACCTGCAAAAACACATAATGGTATGCACAGCATTGCCCTCACATCCCCTTACCATCACCTGCAATCCATCAACCATAGAGCGGGAAGTGGAACACAGAGGAACACTCTAGCCCAGACAGAGAGAGAGAGACAGACAGACAGACAAAGTGAGAGAGAGACAGAGAGCGAGAGAGAACTGACTGAGATGTCATCTGCGAGGGGTTAAAAGGGAAGGGGGTTAGATCTCAGGGTGGGGTGAATGGAGGAACAGGAGCTGACGAGGGAGGGAAGGTAGGAACTCATTTCCCTCATGCCGCGGAGACAATTTGGCAACATATAAATTGCACGGGCCCTCCTCCTGCTCTGCTGTCATAGCGGAGCACTGAAACCATCCATTAGTTCTCTGTTACCTGCCAGCCCGTTGCCCCTTGATGACAGGATGCACGTCCCACAGGGCAGATCTCAGAACAGCTCCAGCAGGCAGCAGCGCAGATACACATAGTCATCATCAGGACTTGGCATACGGATGGGAGATGGCTGTGAATGACTGGCAAGCAAGTCACATGAATAATGATTCATACGTTTAGTAAACAAACGCATGCGGAATGGTCCAAGAGCCCCTCTCCGTGGTCCAGTGGGGATTTGTGATCTGTAAGTTCTAGCTCAGTGTGGTTTTGCTGAGTGTTGGATTGGAATTTTTAGGATGACACGGATTTGGGGAGTAATAAAAGACAATGCTGTAATCATACTATTGTAACTGACCTGTCTCAAACTCCGCCCTCTTGATCTTCCAATCACAACTGTCGCTTTCCTCAGACAAACAAAGTCGAAGCAACAGTAGTGATTGGAGGATCAAGAAAAGTGGGCGGAATTTGAGATAGGTCAATTGCTGTGTGAGACCGCTTTACACGAGGAATCAGAGAACAGGGTGTATTTTTCTCTTCTGTCTTCTGGATTTCTCTAACTAGAACCTTTTGGATGGTTTATGATTAGTGACCTTGATGTTGCTTGAGTCAACCTCCCGGCCCTGTCCTATCTGTCCTATCTGTCTGTTTGTCACACTCATTCACTATGGACACCCATGCAAGCCACAGGCCTGCTTCCCTGGTATGTTACGTTGGGCCAGTCAAAATAGCTGGAATCCATGGATTGATGCCTCTCAGTTTTAGCCCGAATGCAGTAGGATCTGCAGTCAGATCAATCACAGGCAAGGCCCAGCAGAGCAGAGCTAGCTGGGTAGAGATAGCAGTAAAGAAGCCTGGATCCTCGCTTGAGGCCACGGAAGGCAGAATGACATTATGCAGAGTATAGGAAGCCTTATGATTATGATATGACCTTTACGCCTCAGTGCGGCAATATGGAGAAAATGAAAAATATAGATCATATTGGATGGCAATAGGGGTTATGGAATTCAAAAGTGCAAATCAAAAAATAAACTGGGGTTCTGTATCCCTGCCTGTGTCATGACTCAAGCCTCTTGTTTATTCAGAGATCTTGCTCTCCGCTCAGTGGAGAGTGAGATACTCACTGATTTTTTTTTGTACATTTGTACTTTTTTGCTGTTTATTGCACTTTTGCCGATAAACAGCAAAAAGAGGAAATATGATTATGAATAGGACTCTTAAGTTTTTGGAGTTTGGGTTGCACTATTGCCTATTGGATCTATAGTACCCAAGGTACCTACGCACCCATAACAAGGACAAACAAACAAAATGGCGCGCCAATCCACTCTTCAACATAAGAACATAACATAGAAGTGTCCTGAGATCACAAATAAGAATTGTCAAGTACCACGGCAAAGTCTGAAATTACACCCTTTATTTTTTTAAAACCCGTTGAAAATGTTTGTAATTTTGATTGTAGGGTGATGAAATGGCACCTTGCCACAGTGAATGTATTACAGAAGGGAACAGCCAATACATTTGTTTGTTTTGTACGAATTATCACTTGAAATGTGATACATTGTATTATCACCCTTTACAGCTGAAGTGCTCACTGTGCCGTATGCCCCCCCCACCCCCCTTCTCACTCTCCCTCTTTCTTTCTCCCCCTTTCCCTCGCTCCCTCCCTCTATCTCTGTCTCTCTCTCTCTATTTCTCTCTCCCACTGTGTTTTTTCTGGTTTCTATTTCTTAATTTACTGTATTGTCCCTGTTCTGTACCTGGCACTGCGGCAGTGTTGTTCTCTGAGCCTTATCCTTCACACGGGATGAATGCAGCTTATTGGCTAGTACAGGACCCCTTCTCTCAATCTATGATGTGTTTTCATTACTGGCTCATCTCACCATGGAACACAACTCTGAGCTATTCTTAGTCTCCCCTTTGTTGTTGGGATGATGAAAATGTGTGTGTATGTGTGTGTGCGCGCACGCGCGTGTGTGGGTGGCTGGATCATCAAAACATGATCATAAAATCTCTGTGTTGCCTGCTCTAAAAATGTACTTCACGGATGCTTGTGGTAATGGTTTAGGATTTGGAAATCTGTGCCAAGGTACACAATATACACCGTCACCATCACAATGTCAGAGAATGCTGCTATAGATGCTTACACTGTAAAGCTTTAGCAATGGTGCTTGCTGAACTGATGATCATTTCACATCTGCACATACAGTACGTATACTGTACATGATCCTATGATCCCTGTGCTACAGTGAGTGCTCTACATACTATATCCTGCTATTATATAC
Source organism: Parasudis fraserbrunneri (assembly GCA_900302295.1). Lineage (NCBI taxonomy): Eukaryota > Metazoa > Chordata > Actinopteri > Aulopiformes > Chlorophthalmidae > Parasudis > Parasudis fraserbrunneri. The sequence continues at coordinate 9,283 of OMKL01137386.1, forward strand.
TTTATACAACACATTGTGTGAATACATGCCTGGCAATTCACCATTCAACACAATCAGTGGCAGCTTACATGTATGTACATGTGTGCTGTTTTCTGTACAATTAAAATGAGGGCTGCGCCAAATGTTATTACTTGCCATTACAAAGTACAAATATATAACCTGACTGATGCAGCTCAGTGTGGGGCACAGAGCCTGGAAAGGGTCTTTTGATCTGTTTTGGCAAATCCACAATGATGAGGTGACACATAATTTTAGGGTACTTTCACACCTAAATTTCATTAGAAATGGTCCAAATCAAAAGTGAAATTACAACTTTTGTTGTAGTTTTTATTGGTTCAGTAATGTTTCACTTTGCCAATTGACAAACAAACCTAATGTTCTAAACAAAGCCATGTGATTATGCAGGTCACCTTTTATTGGACATCATTTTGAATCCTAATGAAGATATGTGAACAAAAATAATCTTGTGAACTCCACTTTGTTATGAAATACTATATGTTTTCCAATTCACTGTCAGTCATTAATTATGTGCTACTGTTATCTGAATTATGCATGTGTGGTATTTGTTTAGTATCACAACATTATTTGGTTATTTTGAACTTATCAGCAGCATACGCAGTCGGTGGCCGACAGCGGGTATATCCCCAAAACGCCCGGAATCCTCAGTCCACCTTTTGACCATGCCCCTAATCTGGTGAAATGGTCTTGCCTACCAAAAGCCTTTATACAACTTTTAGAAATGGTGGTGCTCACTAGATGCCACAGATGAGGTTTAGTGAGAATCACTAGAGGCGTAGGAGGAGTAGAAAACAAAAGCTGTTTTTGAGAAATGTAAATGGTGGTCATATAGTTTTATGTCTCAAAATGCTAGGATATCACAAAGTAACAACACACACAAATATCATCATGATCCGGCAAGCTGTTGAGGAGTAGTTAATGTTTTACGTTTTTTGAGAATGATGCCACCATGACACAAGATGACTCAGAACTTCACAGGCCTCCTTGCTATTGTAAGGCAAACCTATTTTTCAAGTTTGGTGCAAATGTTCACAAGTGATGCATCACTTCCTGTCCTATCTAGATCAGGGGTCCCCAAACTTTTTTTCTGTGAGGGCCACATAACTTTGCCTTTCTCAGATGGGGGCCGGGTCCGGTCTGCAACAGAAAATAATATGGGCTGGAGTGACTACTGGTTTTATTGTGGAGATGGATTTTATCCCAGGAGATTTTATTATGATTATATATTTGTTTGTTATGCCTAATGCTAGATTAGTTTATATTTGATTATGATCATATATTTGTCTATTATGCCTAATGCTGGATACGTTTATTATATTTTGTCAGGCACTGTACTGACATATGGGTATTAACTTTTCAACATCGATATGTAGCCTATTTAAGAGCATTATTACTATCATAATGATAGTCATAATAGGCTGCCATGATATTTCATTACTCAGTGCTATTCAAGTCAGAACAATGATCTTACCTACAGTATGCATGTTCATCAGTGTGAACTGTGGGCCTGCATCTGAATGGTGAGATGTTTAATGTCAGGTTCCATTCTAGTCACAGCCAGTCTCAAAGACTGATGCAAATGTTCATCAGAGAGTCTTGATCTCATCAGCAGTTTCATAAGCTTGCAGATATAAGTGCTGCCAAAAAGTGTGGACATCTTCACTGCATGCTTTTTGATGTTTGCGTAAGTGTCGTTTGGAAGGGCGGCATATAATTCAGTGAGACTGTTAAGCTGGAATGCATCTTTCAGAGCAACTCAAACTGATAAGAAGGCAGTGTTTCATCAATTTCGGGAACAAAAGGGTTCTGGAAAAGACACATTTCTTTCACATGGACATGTAGTTCATGGAATTGCACATCAAACTCCGCCTTCAGCATTTCTAGGGCTTCCAGTGCTTCTTGACGATGAAACATCAAGTCAACTGTAACATTCTGTGCATGTGTGAAGGAGGAGGGTGGGGGTGGGTTCTTAGAGGAAAATGGAAGATAGTTCATAGTTAAGCAAATTTTTATTTTAAAAGCCAAAAAACATTATCAAATAAAAATATGACGTGATAAAAACATTTATTTTTATTTTTATTTTCAAAATGTGTTTCTGGCATTGTTCAGAGGGCCAGGCCAAAGTCAGGGGTGGGCCATATCTGGCCCGTGGGCTGTAGTTTGGGGACCCCTGATCAAAATGATGCATTTAAAGATGTCAGTCCCCAGACACACAGCAAGTTTGATGAGAAATCCAATATGGCAGATTTAATAGGTCCTTATGGCAAATTTGTTGTCCATGAGGAGACACTCCTGGATATCTCTGGATATCAGTTTCATGACTGTATGACTAACGGATCAGGAGACACACTAATTTAAAGATTTATAGTTTGGCCTGATGGTGGCACTAGAGGAAAGGTCATGGGGTCACCAAAATCAATAGGGTTCTACCTCTAGGGGACATGAATGTGCACTGCAAATTTGAAAAGATTCTAATGAAAGCTATTCAAGTTATCGTGTTCAGAGGTAGATTCTGCTGTGGCGGCGATCAGGGTGAATCCATAATATCCCAGACATTGTCGTTAGGGGATATAATAACCTTGTGTTGATGAAAAATTGCACATTTGGAAATTCACTAACATTTCCATTCAAAAGTTTTGAATTAAAAAATTGCATGCCATTGTAAAATAGAGTGATAATCAACCAGAGTGAGAGTGTCTCAGCCAATCACAGCACAATATCGGAGGCATGGCAGGGACGCAGAGGTAAAGGGGATATGACATCTTTGACAGGCGACCAAATGAAACGGCCTCTTACCTTCATTGAAATTAGGATTGCTCTGGGTTTGAACATTGTTGGAAACATTTGGGATAATGTAAGTACACAACTCAACAAAATATATAACATAGGTCTAGTCGTTTTAGATATTTTAATGCAGAATTGTTACATATCATACCTTTAATCTGTGTCAACTTCATCATGCAGCAGGACAACGGTCCAAAGCACAGCTCTAAGTTATGCCAAAACTATTGAGGGAAGAAGCAGTCAGCAGGAGTAGTCCCTGATGGATTGGCCGACACAATCGCCTGATCTAAAACCTATCAAGCTTTTGTGGGAACAGTTTGATGGTAAGGTCCCATGAGATGTGCCCTGCAAGCCAATCCTATGGCAAGTGCTACAGGAAGCATGGGGTGAGACTCCACCTGAATATCTTGAGAACCTGACAGCTAGAATGCCTGAGGTCTGCAAAGCTGTCATTGCTGCACATGGAGGATTCTTTGATGAACAGAAAGTTGAAGAATAGAACAATTATTTTAAATAGAAATAGTTGTTTAATTGTAACATTATCAATGTTTTGTCTGCATTTTAATGCTACCTTGGTGAATAAATTTTTAAATAGCAATTTCTCAGTGATTCCAAACTCTTGAATGGTTGTGTAGAAGATTTTTTTTTTTTCTTTTTTTTTTTTACAAAAACTGCCCAATCAGCGTCATTAAATGCTAAATCTTTTGGGTCTTTTTCTGCTTTTGGTCCGATGGCTTTCACACCTCAAACGGAACTGCTCCAGGGTTCACATGGAGGCAGACCGAGACCACCTCAAACAGGCCCAGGGTGTGGTTGTTTGGTGCGGACCCAAATTTGATTTCAGTGTTGTGTGCCAAGGATGGTGTCCTTTATGATTTTCTTTTCAAAGGGCTCCAGTTTCTGTTAATGTACCATAGCCATTTATCTGCAGATGCAAGGAAAACTCCCACTGAATTGTACACATAATAAAAATGGCAACATGTGTATTCAAATGTTATATTCAAGCTTACCAAGCTTACTGTATAATAGCAGTATACTGTATAATACAGTTTTTGAACAAAACTTCAAATTAGTCAATACAGCCCTGTTTAAAATGAAGAACCATATAAGTCTGTTTAAAATACTTCGAACAGCCATTATATATGTTGTTGTATCCAAATCATTTGGAGTGTCAGGTTACACATAACCTGAAAGTGCACGCACAACCTTAACTGATTATTTGAGTGTAGGCTTTACAATGGAATTTGAAAAACATAATCTGAAAACTTTAAATGGAAGGAGTGAATTTTTGTTCCAGTCAATCAATTCTTTGTCCGATTGGATTCAGTCATCGTTCCAGTGAATTCAGTTGTCGCTCCCGTGAATCAATTTGTTGTTCCATTGGATTCAGTTGTTGTTCCACTGGATTCATTTGTTGTTCCACTGGAGTCATTTGTTGTTCCAGTGACACATTTGTTGTTCCCAGTGAATCAGTTGTTCCAGTGAATTCAGTTGCTATTCCAGTGAATTAATTTGTTGTTCCAGTGGATTAGTTTGTTGTTCCAGTGGATTCATTTGTTGTTCCAGTGAATTAATTTGATGTTCCAGTGGATTCATTTGTTCCTCCGGTGGATTCAG
>OMKL01137400.1:0-27033 GCA_900302295.1 Parasudis fraserbrunneri
AGGCTTCTTCAGTTGATAGTTGTGTTCTTAGGGAAGAGAAAAAAACAAGGGCAGAGAAGAGTAATAAAAAGAGAGAGAAGCATGAGAGGAAGATTGTGAGAGGATGTATTTCTCAATAAACTGTCTGAGGTAGTGGAAGAGAGATGAGGAAAATACAAACAAATTCTAAAATGTGTTCACTTCAGAAGGTCAAGAAAGAGTTAACAGTTGCAGTGCTAAATAAGTAAAAATCATGAACCGAGAAAGCTTTAAAAACGAAGGCATTTATACAGCATATTGTAAACCTTTATTATTTTCCACATTGTCCTCAAACCATCTAATCAAAACATCTAATGAGGACCATTCGTAACGCATTCTCACTCTGTGTTGTAATGATAAGCACACGTTTTCCCTCCTTGTATATCGCCGTCTTGAATATGCATGTGTGTGACAGTTGCTTTGGCAGGCATTTCATATGCTTCCTATCAATATGTCCACAAACATGTGAATGACAGATGTGGCACGTCTAAATACGCATTTGAAGCACAATTTTGGGTCCTGGGCTGATGCCAAGTGTTTGTTACAGGGACATATTGTGCAGTAATATTTCACATTGATCTGTCTTATGGTTTAATTTGGCTTCTGGGTTATAAAAACCAGTATGTAGGATCACAGACTGAATGTGTGCCAGGGAGCTGCTGCATGCTAATACAAAGACAGAGTAGAGATACTTGCAGGGATTATTTTTTGGCATTTTATTGGCTACCTTTAAAGGTAGAATTTGTAATGTCATCAAACAGTGAGCTCGAGGCAAAAGAGCCCCTCTTGGTATTGCGCTTTGTTTACTTCTTTTGTTTTTATCAGATGTTTGGGGTGGAGTTGAGTGGGGGATAGGGGAGGCGTTGCTACTGCTGGCCACACTTCAGGTTCTGCCAAGAGGGGTCTGGAGAAATTCACAGTAATAACTTACTAAACTCCAACCCACACATCAGACCAAAACAAAAAAAGTAAACAAAGTGCAGTAACACACAGGGCTCGTTTGCCTAGAGGTCACTGTTTGACTACAGTCAGTAGTTATCATGAAGAAGGTAAGAGAATGGAGAAGGCAAAGTCTCTGAGTGGACTACAACAGAATATAGAACACAAGGCTTTTGGGGGCATATGTGAGGGTAAGGCTACATTAACCACTACACCATCTCTTGGTACAGAAATTAACAAATAATTTGAGTGTACAATTGATAAATGTTTTATGAATAGTGAACAAAATTATATGAGGCTTTCACACAGAATGACGTATTCACAATGACATATTCTGGTTTCTTCAGACCTGAGGTGTAAATTTCAGTCTTTCACAGGAAATGAGACATGAGCAAGGATACGATATGATGTATGTGACCCTCTGTTCAAATTCTTAGAAATTTGTCCATTTTTGATGATTATTCCACTACCTAAAAGTGTCTTATGTAGTCGCCAGTGAAACATGATCCTTGTGCATTTTTCTCTGTCTCCTTTTGCTGGCAGGTTTCTTTGAGTGTCTTAAGGAGGAGAGATCTCTCAGCTGTCTTTTAATAATGACAAAGGAAACATTTTGTTTAACAAGAGGATAGAGTAATGCACTTGTGTGGAGATGAAAAATGGGGAATGGAGAGAGACAAGGGAGCAGGATCAGGATACAACATACGCCTGCGGGCCAACAGTTGTGTCTTTCTCTGTGGGATGGAACATGATAACAGTGTAATTTAGCAAAATCTTGTTGAAATTGGCATGTTTGAGACGTTTTCAGTCAGTGTTTTTAATCTCAAAATAGGGCTGCACCTTTAGGTAAGTAGATCAGAGGTTACCAACCTATTTTTGACAAGCAACAGCATATTGATCATGCGATCCCAACATTTCAAATGCATGAAAATTGTATGTTTGCCTTATCCAAATGTTTAGGGTAGGCCTATAGGATAAACAAAATATTTAATATCTCAGAGGACAGAGGTCAGGCTGCTTTTGTAAGCTGGTCAGTGGCAACTCATAGGCAGTGTGGTTTTGTGGCTTATGTACAGTACAAACCCCATTGGCAGCAGTTATTGTATTTTATTTCATGTCTTTAATTTTGAAAATAATATGATTTTGTCAAAACCCTCCATTTTGATATCAGGAGACCCCACATTGGGCCCCAACCCCTAGGTTGGGAAAGCTAGTGCTAGGCTTTATCTTTAAGACATACTGTATAGTATGATCCTTGCATACCGGACAGTCAGTAGCTACACAAGAGAATCTACATCACTGTTATTATATCATATTAGCTGGTGCTTGTTATCTGTCTCTGACTATTACAGCTATGAGTTGGTTTGGCACTTAACTGCAAGTGCTGGGACAAGGACAGAAACCAGGACTATGTATCCTTTCCTTTCATAAGCAATCTAATGCTGTAGCACTTAAACTGGGAAATAGTGTGAGAGAAATGTTTACACTCTACAGAGACTTGAATGCTAAGCCATGCTGATTTACTATGTCAGAAACACATCATTTATAACACGGCTGGGTACAAACCGCAAATGGTTGCTGTTTAGTTGCAACAAATTGCCCTTAAACAGTGATCTAGGGTCAGTGCTGTATGGTGAATTCGAACCACGAAATGGTTACAGTGATGATATGGAGAGAGACTTAAATCTAGTTAATTCTAGATTGGTGCCTCGGGCTCCATTCTATGCATAATGTCTGAATAGAACAGCCAGTTGCTTTATTATACCCATTAATACCCTAGCTCTTGGCTGTACCCATTTATGGGCAAGACTTTTTTCTCCTCAGGGTGCCCTCTTTGAAAACAGTGTTTTGAATTCCCTCAGTGAGTTGGCTTGGCCCACTCTCTGTCCTGGGTTGTGTAAACACTGTGGTTTTTCCACACGGACTAGAACAAACATCTGACCATCAGCCCAACTTTGCAGCCTAGGCTTCCTGGCAGGCCTCTTCATCTCCATTCACTTTGGGCAGCGGAGCTATTGTCGTCGTCGTCTGTGATGTCTGCTATGTGCATAAGTGTCCCGTTTCCAGCTGAACTGGAGCAAATCTCGTGTCTGTCTGTCTGTCTGTCGAAGACGTCATGCCCACTCTCTGTAATACCACACTCAAACTGCCTCTGATGGCATTAACTTACTTGTGCAGTATTCATTCTATTGACTCGTTGTTTGTGTGCCTGGGATTCTGAAAAAAACCTGGAGGAAATTATTAATCACTAGAACAAAATAGACTAAATGCAGCAGTGTAGTTGTATGATATGCCACCTGCCTTGTCCATGTGGGTCAGGGCCAGGCAGTTTAAAATAAAAGCCTGGCTCCCTGTCTCTCTCACTCTGTCTCGTTTTCTCTTTCACCACACACACACACGTGCACTGTCACTTTCACACTCGCATGCATTGCCTCCAGCCAATTTCCTTAATATACAGTAACTGATACATTCCTTTGCCATATGTGAGAACGTTTCTCATCTGCCAGTAGACTGATAGTGATTTTTTTTTTTTTTTTTAAATGAAACAGAAAGGACCATGGGTCCCTCACATCTGGGCTGGATTTCCTACACACCACCAACAACAGATAACGTCAGGTCATTTTGTGTCTGTTCCAAAAGCCTGGGTCTTATTAAGACGTTGTTTGAAATTTCTAGTCAGGAATCCTTGTGCTGATGAAGGATATGGAAAAACGTGCTTAACGTGGGAATGGCTTGTTTGTTTCTGTCACCTTGGACCCGGGGGGAATCTTGCAGCCTTTGAGGTGGGCGTGGACAACTGTGAGACACAGCCATGCACAGAATTAATACAAAACAAAATTTGCATTGTACACTGAAAAACATGTTTGTATTTTCTCTCCTCTCAACAAATTTGCATAAAGACATTTTAGCGCGGGTTTTCTCAACGTTTTTCGTCATATATCCTGAGGGACCTCCACACTGATTTAATTCATGCTCAAGTTGTGCATATCAACCAGTTTCTGGTTAATGGAGACCATACATAATAAGGAAATAGACTGGATGGGAGCACTCGCCAAGGTAGAACCGAATGTGCATCTTAAACACTTGACTATATTTTCTTAGACTCTCCATAGGGAGTATGATAAACTTAGTTGGCATCTTCTCTTCTCATTCAGAATGCTGTAGTTGTTATACCGTTTGCTGATGCATCCTCCTTGGAATACTGTTTAATGTTGTGGAAACCAAAAATAACTGGCCTTTTAATAACATGCAAACTGTATTATCCTATCCATGGTAACTGACCCAGTGTTAATGCTCAGTGTAATACACACCCATGAACAATTTAGGTCCCACAAAATAAACAAATCTCATTTTAAAGTAAGCCACTGTCAGTATGCTGAATATTGTGTACACTACCTCTCCAACCTCTTTGGCAGATTAAGACTGCTACTTTAGTGGCTGCAAAAAAAAAGAGAAAAGGAGTCGTGTAAATGAATGCCTGCCGAGTGCAAATGAAAAGAGAGAAAAAGAGTTTAGAGAGGAGAGGGAGAGACACTTTCCACTTCTTCATGAGATTTGTTTCTATTTTCTGTCAAAACAGGAAGACAAACTGCAGCCCCTATTTGTGTATTATATCGTAGAGGAGAAAGTTGAGGCATTGTGTTTTAATTTTGATTACACAATATTGGAAAAACGAACACGCTGGGAGCTTGGAAGGAGTGAAACTATTGAATAATCAATAAAAGTCATAATTGAAAGTCAAAATCCAGGTGTCTGGTGTGTATTTGGTTGTGCAATAGTAATGAGTAATTTCTAGAATGCCACCACATAACATTTATGGCTGTTTTGGTTTTTACAAGAGTCCTATAACAGCTGTGTGCAGATGCACATGAAAGATATCCACAGAGGAGGAATATCACTCCGTGAATGTATCACTCTACTGCCATCCAGTGACACTTTTTAGAAGTGCCTCGTTATATTGCATTGATTACATCACCAACGTTGTATCAAATTATGAGTATTAAACTTGTGGTGTCCAGAGGTGGTGCAGTAGTCAAGAACACCACTTCTGAAACTATAAGTGCCCCTGCTGTCCTGTGATTGAGTCCCCTTAGAATATTCTCAATATTTAGAACAGCTGTGTTCCTCAGCTCTTCTACTGTCTAAATAATAATAATAATAATAACAACAATAATAATAATAAAATACATGTAAAATGGAATTGTTCCCTGGGCTGTGTGTGGTTCCTCAAAAGGAAACAAAATTATGTTTCATTGATACTTTCCACAATAAATCTGAAATAAACCATGAAATTCTCTGCAACAATGACATTTCCCCGTGTTTCTGTTGCAGTTATAATTGGATACAATTTTGCAGATTTATCTAGCAGTATTAATGGCCATCTCATTTGAGCAATGAATGGATGCAGTGGCCAAAGAGGGAGACGTGCCTGCTATGTTAGTGTCCCCAGTATATGATCCACAAAGCTTCATCGAGCAGCAGTGTATCAATCCCAATGACAGTGTTTCCCGCTAAGTATTCTGCAACGTTGTAAACAATCGTGTTTACTGGCTTGATTTCCCTCCCCCATCCTGCGTCTATGGTCCTGCTCAACGTAGAACACAAAGCCCCGCCTCCCTCTGTCTCTCACGCACCAGTTACGTATGACCGTAAAAAATAGAAACTTCCAAGATGGCCGAGTCCGTGGACTCCATGCATTTCGCAGCAAATAGCAAAACAAATTCCCCTAAACCCTTGATACCTAAACGGCCACCAGAGAGTCGACCACAGTCTTCCAGCGATATTTATTCTCCACCCTCCAAGAAAGTCCGTATTGAAGAGAAGAGCTTGAAACACAAGAAACTGAACGGGGAGGTCTGCGCAGGGGAAAAACACAACGGGAAGCAGAGTTATGGAAGCCCAGCGAAATGGAGTTTCGGCCCGGCCAAGGCGAGCAACTCTACCGCGCCAGCTCCCGCTCGAAAAATCTTCAAGATCAGCAACTTTCTCGCCTCACCTCTCAAAATCAAAAAGACAAAAGAGAAACGACACAAGGACAAGGAGAAAAATGTTCAAACGCAGAGTTCACCTATTGCTGTGGAGAAAGTGAGCCCTGCTAGCTGCCATACAAAGACGGAGAACGGTGACGTGAAAATGTTACAGCGAGGTAGGGCAATACAACCAATTCCTTGAATAGAGGAATGTGAACATCCACTAAATTTAGCTCATGAGGAAATTGACATTTACCTGTAACAATATTAGAATAATATAATTCAACTATTTATTACGTTATTTGTTGATATTTTCTAGGCCCCATTATTTATTAGGCCCAGATGGTGATATACACGTGCCAATGTTTGTTTATACGTTATCATTAATGTAGCTTCGTTTTCACTCATTTATATGCAAATACCTCTTCAGATCATCGTGTTAAGGACAAAGAAAGAGATAAGAAGAGGGAGAAAGACAAGGAGTGGAAGAATCACAAAATACCACCTGTGAATGACATAGCTAGAGAAAATGGAGAAGTGAGTTGTCCCCAGAAAGGTAAGGATGAAGTTAGGCTGCATTACAACTAATCACTAAAAAGATATCTTGTTGTCCAGTGCATGTCCTCTGACTTGTTCATATAGCCTCAAACCCACTCAGAAATAATATCCCCTAAGTCCAAATTATCCATTAACCATCTTTACACTTCACACTGATTTAAAAAAAAATAATAATAATAATAAATACAATAAAAAACCATTATCTTTTTATTATTTGAAATTAAGTTTGCATCTTTTTGGTCATGCATTTTGTGTGTAGCTTACTTTTACAGGACATATGTGAAATTGTGCACAACTGGTAAAACAATTTTTTTTTTTCTCCCCCCTACCCTACAGAGTCAAAGGAGAAGCCCAAAGCCCTCTCGGAGGAAGAGCTCCTCTTGAAGAAGCTGAAAAAGAAGAAGAAAAAGAAGCACAAAGATGGCGAGAGAGAGAAGGAGAGACGTAGCCGGCCTAAAATGTATCATCGGTCCAGCCAGACGATGTGTTCTGGTGTGTCTCTGGAGCTACCCGACTTCCTCAGTAAAATCAACGGGAACAGCAGCGGCAGCCTACTGCAATCCACAGCTCCACACCAGGACGTCCTGGACTCTCCCCTCACTGCCACCACTTCCAGCACCTCCATGGGCAGGGAGAGGCTGGGCTTTGGCTCCCCTCTCCACTGCACGCCATCACCAGGCTTGCCCGGCCTGGAGTTTGGGCGTCTGATCCACATCGAGCAGCAGGCCAACGGAGGCGCGTCAGTGGCGCACGCCTACAACGACCAGCTGTCCTGTCTCTCACCAGCCGAGATGCAGCGTTTCGCCCAGGAGTTTGTGACCCTGTCGTTCAGTGAGGACGAGAACCAGGCAGCACGCTACGTGATGGGGATCATCCATGGAGCGGCCTCCTACCTCCCGGACTTCCTGGACTACTTCTCCTACAAGTTCCCCAACGCGCCAGTCAAGATGGAGGTTCTGGGAAAGAAAGACATAGAGACGACGACCATGGCCAACTTCCACTCTCAGGTAAGAATGTTTGGGTGTTGATCTTTTCTTAAAAGGGTGTCATTTAGATTCAGAAAAAAAAATCATCACATCATAGAAAATTGCCTTTGACATGGGCTCGTAAAATTACAGCTTAAAAACAACAATAACTAAAAGATACAGACAAGTGTGCAAAGATGCAAAGTGCAGCGTCTTTTTTTATTATTTAGAATAGTTATTGTTGTGGGGATGAAGAATCTTTATGGCACAGCACACACTAGGACAGGGTTAGCCTGTCTGTAATGTCAGTCTGTACTGTCTGTGCCTGGGAGGGAACGGTTCATGTAAAACATCCAAAGTGTGTGGGGCACATGGAAACCATCCGGTTCACTTTGCTACTGTAATACATCACTCATGGAGTGTGCACTTTTTGTTTGTAGAACTGGCAACACTGTCACGTAGAGGCAACATTGGCCATTTGCATTCACTGTCATACAACACTGAAAATAGGGAATAATTATTTAGTTAAGTTAATGTTAACAATTCGCGCAAGCTATTCTCATTTATATTCAAAACCCAGTGGATACTTTCAGTTTGCCCTAGTGAGGTGGCAAGTGCAGCTCACTAGGGCAAAGTGAAAGTATCCACTAGTGAGGTGGCAAGTGCAGCTCACTAGGGCAAACTGAAAGTATCCACTAGTGAGGTGGCAAGTGCAGCTCACTCGTGGATACTTTGAGGTGGCAAGTGCAGCTTTCAGTCAGTCAGTTTGTGTGGGAAATGGCAATTCCCGGTAAGTGGACTTTCATTAGTTATCATCAAACTAAAGTTATCAGAGAATATTCTCCAGCAGCATGTATGTCCGCTGTTTAGGCGCAGTACAGATTTAGTTTTGTCTATGATGGTGATGAATAAAGCAGTGACTGTGTTGGAGCATTGCGCAGTGCAAGGCATATGCGAGTGTCACTACATTTTACATAATGAGCCAGTCGGCATCACCCCAGTCCATTACTAGTGCAAGGAGAGATTCGGGGACGCAAGAGCAACTCCTTCTCCCCAAAGAATTTACGCTAAACAACCTCTCCATGCAGATTCAAACAGGGAAAAATCCACAACCAAAGCCTTGGGGTTGTTTATAGCAAACTATATGCAGCCCAGTGCAGTCGTGGATGGTTTGTTATTTCAGTGCATAAGTGCTTGAGCCACAATGTTAATATTCCCTCTTGTAGTCACTTCAGCAGCAAGGTAATTCTCAATCTTGTGAATGAGGAAGAATTGTCAAAGAATTAGTCAACACGCCCACTATACACTCACTAGTTCTACAGAGAGATGGGCCTCCAGAGCAATGTTACCTGACTGTGACTGCCCACCACATTACATTGGAGTGAGATTTATAAAAAAAAATTAAAAACATTTTTTTTTTTTAAATGTTGCAGGCCCTTATGAAAGCCACCTAGAATTGGAAAAATAATTGATAATAGACAAATATGTGTTCCTTATGCTCTCAGCTAGCATATTGAAGGTGAAACTTATTTTTCTTTCTACCAAATAAATTTTTTTCTCCCCGCTGAACCGTACTGACATGAAAACCATGACCCCATAGTCTACAGTTATTGATATACTGCATCTTTGTTTACTGAAGTCTATTGATGAAAAAATAGCCAAATCAATTATAGTTATAAAAAAAAAGAAAAGAAAGTCAAGTTTCATTCCATTTTCAAGTTTCACTTCAAAAAGTTTCATTGATGTTGCTTCATGAATATTGTCATTAGCTTGACCCAACATTGCAAAAACTAGCTTACTAGCTAACACATGGTTTCTGTGTTAGTTAGCCTAGTTGTGTCTTGTTTTGTGTGTCCTCATATCACTTGTCGTGCATTTTACCACTCTCATCATGTATGACGCTTCGTACCATTCACCATACTAGAATCGCTATGGATTTTGATATTAAACACATCTGGATGGTGGACATTTAGACCAAGTCTATATTTACAACCTGTCTGACATAATTGATGCAAGAGTCCGTCATCACTGTTGCTACTACTCCGATCATGATGCTCTTGTACTAATCCTGGCCACCCCAGATGCTCCCCTGTCTGTAGTGCTCAAATCTCTCCTGCGGATGTAAGAACAACAGGGAGGACACCTACAGACCACCGCATCAAAGCTGTGGTAAAGAACCAGGGTTACTCCACAAAATATTGATTGTTCAGCCCTTCCAGAACACACACATCTCTGCTCCAAGACATTGTTATTTTTTATTTTTTTTAGGTTTTCTTTTATGGGTATATAAACTTGTTTAGTTTACATTGTTCTGTGTATAACAATATTGTGTATTTTTGATATTATGACTAGTTGGCATTTTCTGCAAATTAATGTTGTTGGAATTGCAGTCAAATGTGGCCAATAGTTCATAGAAGAATATCAAAATATAGATTTTACACAGCTGCATACCCATAACCTGAAATGGACAGTTCTGATTCTTTATTTTTTCCATAGCTGTACAGTATTTAATAAGACAGGCCAGCTATGCCATTGGTAGACTATCTGTTTCATTGGTAAATGTTCTTTTTGGCCAGAAGAACTTCGTCGCTGCGTCCTGATGGGAATGGTTGAAAGGAGTTGTGGAGGGAGTGTGAAAGGTCCTGTGTGATGGATTCAAGATTCTTAAAGGAATACTTAACTCAAAAATTATAATTTCTGTATGAATTCCTTGCCCTGTGTTGCCTGGAATTTCTGACAAAATAGTTTTTACTTGCATGCCTTCACGGTGAATGTAGATTTATATATATAAAAAAAAGGATCTGTTTCTGATATAATAAAGCCGAATATCAACCACAAAACAATATCAAAACGTCAGTTTACAAACTCTCACACCATTGTGCAGTGTAATACAAGACTCAGATTTTCGGTTGTATGCTCAGTACTTCCCAAACATGTAAATAATCCATTGCTAAATAAACCATTTCCAGAAAATCCTCTCATGCACGGCAATGTCACACGCCTGGGCAAACTCATGCATCTGAAGCCTCCTCGCTAATGCAGTTGAAAACCCGGCTGGTTTATTACCAGGGAATTTCGTTGGAATAAGCATGGAATCTTGTGGTTGAATCTACATGGTCCTCATTGTCGGACTGTGTTGAATGAGGACCATGTTGATCCAACCACTAAAAGTGCTTATTCCAACAAAATTCCCTTTGAGCTTCTCTGATTGGTTCAAAGGGGGAGCCTCTCTTACCTAACTTAAGCATGGAATAGACCGCAGAAAGGATATTCCACTAGTCCCGCCCCCTGGTTCAAATTCAATTTAACATTGTGCAAATGTGCCTCAGGGAATAATGTTATTCCTACAGTAACTATTTTTTAATGTGTTGTGAACAAATACAACTGCTGCTGATAATGATAATTGTATTCATTTATGGCTGAAATTAGGAAGTTCACTTTTTTACGAATGGACTACATTTCACAAAAAGGAATCACCCGCAGCCCCCATGCAGTGGTTTCAGCCGGCACGCCGATCCTCCCTGGTGGCCAAGGGCGGTAATCCCCTCAGGCCCAGAAAGGCATTTTTCCCATAGACGGCCCATTGAAAAGACACGGCTCTTAAAAATTCAAGAAGATACATTCATGGAATATGCCCTCTAATAATTTTGTTAATTATGTACTTTTTTATTATGAAGCCAGTTTCTTTTTTAAAGTCACTCAGCCGTAATTTGGCGAAGTTGATGAATACCAGCAGACAGCATCTGTCTTATCAGCTACAAGATATGTACTGCGCATGTGAGTTGTTCCAGATCAGCTGCGAGACACGTACTGCGCATGTGAGTTGGTCCGGATCAGCTGCGAGACACGTACTGCGTATGTGAGTTGGTCCGGATCAGCTGCGAGACACGTACTGCGTATGTGAGTTGGTCCAGAGGACCGCGATGGTTTACAGTACTCTGGCCGGGCTTCTCCCACAAAAAAAGCGCATGTGCCGGGTGAGCAACTTCCGTTGAAATGAATGGGCGGCCATATTGCCATCCTTCCTCCAGTTCTATAATACCTCCATGGTCACCAGTCATCATAAAGTATGAACAACTATACGCTAGGTAGGTTTTTTAGTTAACACTATGCTAGGCTCTAGCACATGGTTAGCATGGCGGTTGGCTAGCTACCTGGCTATGATGTATATGACACTGCGACATGGCTGCAGGTTGTACTTTGTATATCAACTAAACTACATTTGTGTGTTTCTTGGAAATACATCTAACACAAAAAAAAATTGTTTCATCAAATAGTTATAAGTAGACCCATCAATGCTGAGGAATTGTCGAGTGGATTAAATATGTTTTATTGCAAAATATCATACAGTCTCCATTGTATAGTAAATGGAATGTCTTTTCTGCTGTCTCTATCTCTGCACTGCTGCTACACTGCTCAGTGAAAAAAATCGCTCACAGTAGAATGAGTGAATTTGTGTGTGTGGTTATGTCTACATGGTCCTGATTCCAAGTGGTTGAAAATCTTACATACAAATCTTTAAGTCGTCTGCAGCGTGGAAAGGCTAGGAGTTTGAAGGGAAAGCGGTATGGAAGAGTGCCAGGGTCAACCATGTGTGGTCTGGAGAGGGGATTAGCACAACCACCATTACATTGTCCACTACTAGCACATGAAACACATTACGAGTTCTTTTGTATGCGTTTGTATTTGTGATTTAGTCAATGCAACTGTGTCCAGGGCCCAGGCATTCTGTAGAAGGGATTTCACACTTCCCCGGGCAGTCTTACGTCTCCAGTTTAGACTGGACCAATGTACAATATATGTTTAGGAGCTCTTAGCTATCAATATATGGTGTGAAATGTACTGCATTATAACCTGTTACCTTAGATTTACCCTGCAGTCTGTTGAGAAACCGTTCTTTTGAGGCTGCTTGGTGGTGATTTTAATCCAGCTAGCTGGAGGTTTGCTTTTGCATAGGCCTCCCGCATACAGTAACGTGATTTGTAGATTATTGTAGACCGTAATCGCTATGTTCATTAACTTGTGGTTTAAAATAGGTCACCGTTGTAGCTTTGGCAGTATCCTGCTTCAGCACAATGTTACTCTGTTCCATTCCACATTGGATGTCACGTTTTCAGCCGTATTTGCTAGCTAGATCTCCTATGTGACTTTGGTGATACACGGCCGTAGTAATATATTGTAATTTTTAGACATTTCTGTATATTTTTTCCGCTTTTTTTGATGAGCAGTTGATATCTCAATATAATTACGTTTAGAAATCTTTGAGGGTGGTGTGTTGCTGATGGTTTTCCTTTAGTTGAGACTTTGAGTAGGAAGCTTGGGAGAGCACAGAGGAGGAAGACAGGAGGAAGAATGCTCTAACAAGATTCAGCTTTGTCCAGTAAGAAGATCTGTAGTTCCAGAGCAAGGGATTGTAAGCACTACACCATCTTCATGCATTTGCGTGATGGACCTCTGTGAGTAGGCCTAGTTCATACATTTCTACCACAGCATCTACTCAGTTTAGCCATCCCCATAGACTTGAATCCGCAATCACTAGATATGGATACTTTTCCCCCTCTTTCTTCATGCTTTTCTTTTGAAGTTATTTTATGAAGGGGGAGATATTGTATCAGTAGAGTATTCTCTAGAGGTCGACTGATAGTGGATTTTTAAAGGCTGATATAATAACGATAGTTTGGCGCATGGCATTTTCCTCCCATCAAATTTAAGCTAGCTTAAAATAGCTTAACTTTGGAGCAAAATGTACCCCCTTAGCCAGTAAGCTAGCATGACATATATCTTTGGATTCCTTAACATCTGTAGTTTCATATGATACCAGTATCTAGCTTAAAAAATGAGCCTACTAGAGCACTTTAAAGACAGCCAATCAAACGGCAAGATATCGGTAACATAAACAGGTTTGTATAATGTCTTATCGGCACCAATAAATCATCCAACCTCTAATATTCTCTTTGTCTCTGGTGTAGAATTGAAAGTCATAACGTGCATGGTTTGCAGTAAGATTGTCAAAATCCTGGAAAAGTTGTAGATTTCCAGGGGTGTGCATCGTGTACCACAGAATTGTGGTACTGTTGTCCAACAATTATATCAATACGTGATGGACAATATTGCAAAATTGTTACGCCACTTTTTGTAGGCCTTTAATAAAAGACCATACATCCTATAGCAGGGATCCCCAACCTTTTTTGCACAGTGGACCGATTTAATATTGACACTGTTCTTGCAGACTGGTCGCAACTCACCAATATCAGTGAATCAGTGGGAGCCCTGGGCTTGTTTCCCTGCAACAAGACCGTCTCATCGAGGGGAGATGGGAGACAGTGACACCTGAAGTTTTTTTGCAGTCTTGGCCTCTGCTGGCTTTGCGTTATCAACATTTCAGCACCCCTACCTCTTCCGAGGAAACTGTCGAGCGACGTTTGTTTTTTACTCATGGTAGCTAGCTAGTTGCAATGGTAATAGTAATAGGCACACACAGTGATGACCATGCGTGCGTTGCATTACTCAAGTTCAACATCAATATTATCCTCATCCTGTTGTGGGCGTGACAGGGAATGGTGAGGAAAGGTGCAGCACAGACAGACCGTGCCAAGTTCAATGTAATTATAGCACAAATAGCCTATAATGTTATATGATTATTCAGTTTTGTTTTTTTTGCCAAATCATATCATCTCCGCGCGGCCTGGTAGCAAATGTTTTGTGGCCCGGTGGTTGGGGACTGCTGTCCTATTGTACCCTGGAGCAGATAAAGAATCCAGCAAGAATTTGTATTTCCTATTGATGAATACAAATTCTAATCTCTGTTCAGGTTGCACAAACAAGTGTTTCTTCTCAAATTTTGATATTATAAAATTGCAATATATTGCAGTATTTATAGTATTGCAATATATGCTATCATAATATATAGAATCGTAACCCCTATATCGTGATATTTGCCAATACACTGCCCTAATTTCCAGGCCTGGAAAGGTTTTTGAAAATGGTGATCTCCTTAAAGTCATGTAAACTTGTCCCGCAAGTGTATTCTGTATTGTTCTTTCCACTCAAAATACAGGCTTTCTTTGTTCAGAAAATCTGATGAAGCCTCTCCGTTGTGCTACCTTATGGGAACTGTAGGAGGATCTGCCATTTTGGTCAGTCCAGTTGCTTGTTTACAAAGGGCAGACAGGCAGGCGCACACAACCTTTGGGTACACTACTACATATTTATAACCAGAAATGGATAGAGAACGATCAAAAGAGAAGGGATGGTACTGGGACAACTGATGAAGGATGCCATGGAACGGTATTTAGATCAAATCAGTCAAATTAACGGTTTGGATCCCTACGAACCCCCAAATAAAGAGCAGACTAGTGATCCAGACGCCATGCCTTCCCAGATGTTTTTGCTTATCTTGTGTGTGCCTTGAGTGCTTATTCTTTCAAGCAAATCTACAAGGCGGCCAACCGTGATAAAACAGTCATTCAAACAAAGGTATGTAGCGTTTGGCTTACGTAGACAAACCATGTTCTGTACAGTTGACCTTTTACTGCCGATAGTTAAATGAACATGGATACATATTATATCTGTGTTATTATCATTCTAATCATTATCTTACATTCTCGACCAAGCACAAGACACACAAGGCATTTGTCTCGGCACGATTTGGGTGAGTTTGCGAGGTGCTCCGAAAGGGACTGTGGGGAGGTGCGCCTTGGCGTGCGTGTGGGGTGGGGAAAATGACATGGCTGCACGGTTGTAGGTTTATGTTGAATTTGTGCTTCTCACAGTGCTTTAGCCTGTATGAAACGATTATTAAGTGGCCATAGTTTGTTAAATAGGTCAGCTTTTGTTCAATAATGCTTTGAAACAGGAGTTTGGGGGGGCCAGTTTGTTCTGCTGTCTGAGGATGAGGGATGTGAAACGCTGTTGTGCCGCGCCATGTGAACGGAATATAGTCTACGGTTGCACATTTTTCTTCTCCTGTTTTATTGTGCTATATTTGGTGTCTTCTATTTAAATCTTGTTCATATTGTTAAGCATTTTGTTCATGTAAGATTGATTATGATTAGCTACATTTGTCAAGACATTCAGAGAGAGAGAAGAGTCCTAGAAGTGGAACTCTAGATATATGTAATACACCAAAAAGTCATTAATAGTGTCGTTATTAATAATGATAGCTGGCTATATATAATCACACATACAACATGTCAACAAAGCAGGAGAGAGAGAGAGAGAGAGAGTCTCTCTTGTGATCCACAATGGTGCATTGTAATGGTATAGTGCATTGTATACAAACAACAGTACAGACCAACATGGTGGATTCACCTCCCGATAATTCCCAGAAGACGTTACCTGATGTCAGGTTCCCAAGCCCTATTGTTAGCAAGCTTGCTTTGAAAACACCTTTAGTCATCAGCCAATCGGTGACACCCTAGCTTGTCTCAGCTGAGCTTCCAGAGGCACTGATAGACGATAGAGGAAGAAACATAGAATATAAGTATGGCTACCACTGAACACTGCAATGGGGAAAACTCTAATCTGGTCCCTCTCTACTCATTTTGCTTGCTCCAAAAAATCTATTCAAATTCACAACTACTGAAGTAGAATCTATGAATGAGAGTTTAGATTTTTTTGGGGGGTGATTGAAAAGAAAAAAAATGAAAGGACAACAAGGTAAAGCTAACCAAGCAGTTTTGTGTTACATGTGCAGCTTTTATAAAAATCGGGAATGTAAGGAACGCAACAATGCAGCAACCCAGGGAGAAGATCAGTGGAGCACACAGACAGTTGACTCTGAGGAGGAGGCGTCTGTTTGCACCAGGAAAAAAAATACTCTCCGTCTTCTCCATTGATCTTATCCCTGGTTTGTCCAATGATGCGTTGAAGGGATATGGTCTCAGCTTGATTACAAGAAAGATTGAATGAGGGCAAAATACATAGTTTTAATGATGCCATCTGAGTAACATGGTATGAAATGCTGACTTTTGCCACTGTGGCAATATGGCCCAAATGAGACAAGTCGGATGAATACTTATATTTCTCTGTAGTTTGAAATACCCTCTTAATTTCTGTCCATTCCTCTTCACCTCAATAGAATAGGGTATTTTGTACAGTGGCCAGTAAATCCTAAAATGCGCTAGACACTTTAAACTCTTGTACTAATTGGGCAAATAGTGTTGTTTTCAGCAGCTCTGGATAAGAGTCTGCTAAATGCCAAAAATGTAAATTAAATGTCTGCCTTGTTGAGCGACTATCAGGGTACACAAACATCATTTTTACAATTCTAGGTAACCTCATCCATATTTTAAGTAATTAATTTAATGTATGTGCAGTGGCACCAAGGGAATGTTGCTAAATGTGGTGATGGAAATTAAACTCAAGGCCATGGAGGAGTCCTAGAAATCCATTAGTGAGAATCGGTATGAATCCACCCTGATCAGAATGTCTGTTGAGATGTCGGGGTGTCTGAGCCGCCTCCTCTGTGGTCCTACGCTGCAGGTGAAGCGGACGTATTCCCAGGGAACGTACCGGGCCGGTGCCATGCGGCAGGTCAGTCTGGTGGGGGCTGTGGACGAAGAGGTCGGAGACTACTTCCCTGAGTTCATCAGCATGCTAGAGGGGTCTCCTTTTCTGGAGGTTAGTGTGGTTCTATCTGTATGCAGTGCACATGTAAGTATGTCGCCAGTGCATGTGTGAATTACTTTCTGCTGTGTTTGACTACATCTTAATGCCTGACTCTATATATTTGGCCCTGTATGTAGGGGACTCTCTCATGTGTGTTTGACTACATGTTAATGTCTGACTCTATATATTTGGCCCTGTATGTAGGGGACTCTCCCATGTGTGTTTGACTACATGTTAATGCCTGACTCTATATATTTGGCCCTGTATGTAGGGGACTCTCCCATGTGTGTTTGACTACATGTTAATGTCTGACTCTATATATTTGGCCCTGTATGTAGGGGACTCTCCCATGTGTGTTTGACTACATGTTAATGTCTGACTCTATATATTTGGCCCTGTCTGTAGGGGACTCTCCCATGTGTGTTTGACTACATGTTAATGTCTGACTCTATATATTTGGCCCTGTATGTAGGGGACTCTCCCATGTGTGTTTGACTACATGTTAATGCCTGACTATATATTTGGCCCCATGTCTGTAGGGGACTCTCCCATGTGTGTTTGACTACATGTTAATGTCTGACTCTATATATTTGGCCCCATGTGTGTAGCGGACTCTCCCATGGGGCACGTTTTCCAGCCTGCGGCTGCAGAGCCCAACTGAGAGTGACGACGGCCCCATCATGTGGGTCAGACCTGGAGAACAGATGATCCCTCTGGCTGACATGCCCAAATCACCCTTCAAAAGGAAAAGGTGGGTCAGGTTGTTATATGGTTGAATGGTCAAAAGCAGATGAATGCTATGAATTATGTAGCTTTATTTGAGGGGGAAAAAGAAGGTAATTTTAGTTTTGACCTTTACCACACATTTATCAGTGTTTTGTTTCTATATTGCTAAATGTTTTGCAGGTCTACCAATGAGATAAAGAACCTGCAGTACTTACCGAGAGCCAGCGAGCCCAGGGAGATGTTGTTTGAGGACCGGACTCGAGCCCATGCTGACCACATCGGTCAGGGATTCGAGCGAAAAACCACTGCTGCCGTAGGCGTTCTGAAGGCTGTGCGCTGTGGAGAGGGGTAAGTTCACAGTGACACCTTTCTCTTTATCATTTTACACACACACACACACAAATACCAGGGTTCCTATGTGGTCATGGAAACGTTGTAGAAATGTGTTCATAACCCATCTGTGTATCTCTTCATAACAGCGATGCTCCTGCGCGGATCACCAAAGACGTTGTGTGTTTCCACGCTGGAGATTTCCCTGAGGTGGTCATGAGGCTACAGCTTGACCTCCATGAGCCTCCGCTGTCACAGGTGGGTGACACGTAGAACCTTCAGTGCTTTCTGTGAAACCCGATGTAATACCGTACTTGCAGTCTTCACAGACAGTAAGCGATTGCCACTCTGAAGTAATTCATTGTAACTCGCACGTGGGCAGTCTGGCAGGCAGAGCAACAAGCGGGTGTAATCCCGTGACACTGTGGCGGTCATGCTTGTCTCACACACATGTCTGCCCACTGCCGGAGTTGAATGGCCGTGGAACTTTTAACTATGCAACGTGCAGTGTCACCATTCACCACACAAACCAAAATATGGGGGAGGAACTGATTCTTGCCATTTATGAATTCCCTGATGTGATGTAACTGTTTCGGACAGCCTAGCTAGTAACGTCGGCTAGTCAAGAACATTCGCCAGTGTTGTGGTAGCATCAGCAGCGCGCCTGGCGTTACTCGTGGAGCGCCTGCCTGCTTGTCTGTTCACATGAGGAGCACAGGGAGGCCCTGTGGATCCAAGCGGGTCCATGGGCAGAGAGTCACTTACCATTTGTAAAGACCATGAGGGGCACGTGGCAAAAGCTTGAAATTAATTTAAGTGAATTCTACAGAGATATTAAATTTTTTTTTTAAATGGCAAGGCCTGTTCATTGTTTATTTTTGAGTTCCTATGGGTCCTGGAATGTCTGAAATATCATGACATTTTTGTTATTATAACTGTTGTTATTATTAAGTGATTGAATCCCCTCTGTTACTTCCACGCACCCCCCCCCACCCCCACCCCACAGTGTGTGCAGTGGATTGACGACGCCAAGCTGAATCAGCTCCGGAGGGAAGGGATCCGATATGCTCGCATCCAACTCTACCACGATGACATCTACTTCATCCCCAGGGGGGTGGTCCACCAGTTCAAGACTGTCTCCGCTGTCTGCAGTTTGGCCTGGCACATCCGTCTCAGACAGTACCACCAAGGAGAGGAGGAGGAGGAGGGGGAGGTGGTGGTGAAAGAAGAGCAAGAGGAGGGAGCCTGTACACCTCCACAGACGCTACTTCAAATCAAAGACGAGGAGGAGGAGGAGGAGGAGGATGCCGCGGAGGAGGAAGAAGTGAGGAAAAAGTGTGACACTCCTACGCAGACGCTGACAAAGGTGGAGGTGGAGAACGAAGAGGAAGGGGTGGGGTTGTCATCACAAGGACCAACACGGGTTTGCGAAGAGGAGGAGGAGAAAGAAGAAGAGATGGAGGGGAGAATGGAGATGGAGGACTCCTCACCCACAGAGTCACTCCCTTTAATTAAAAAGGAGAGAGATGGAGGTATACCAGTACCCACAGATACCCTAATGGAGACCACGGATGAGAAGGATGACAAAGGGGAAGGGAAGGGAAGAGGAGATGGCAGTGCAGACATCTATCAGACTCCACAGAAGGGCGGCGAAGGAGCTAGAGAAAGCAGCGCGCCCTCCAAGGCACTGCAGCAAATTACGAAGGAGGGCGACGTGGAGGAGGAGAGGCAGCAGAAGACCACTCCACCAGGTGATGGTCTGAAAGAGAAAGAGAGGGTTAAAGATGGTAGTATAACCATTTCTACACCACTGCAGATCAAGAAGGAGAAGGAGAAAGGGAGGGGGAAGGAGAGAGAGAAAGACGACAAGGAAAAGGGGAAAGAGAGGGAGAAGAAGGAAAAGGAGAGGGGGAAGGAGAGGGACCGGGACAAGAAGGACAGAGGGAAAGACAGGGACAGGATGAAGGAGAGGGAGACGGGAAAGGTAGAGGGTGGGAGAGAGGGGAGTTCATCAACACAGCTGATGCCACAAGTGAGGAAAAAGGATGATGAGGACAGGCCAAGAGAGGGCAGTAAAGCCTCTCACATTTCTCTGGCTGCTCATAGGGAGGAGAAAGGGGTCAGGGATTCAGATGGGGCCTCGAAGACGCAGCCTCAAGTCAAGAGAGAGAAGGAACATGATAAGGATAGAGGCAGCACACAGACACCTTCCCACATAAGGCCAGACAGAGAGGAGGCCAGAGATACGAGCACTCATAGACATAAGCCATCGCATGGGAAGAAAGAAAAAAGTGGGCACAGAGAGGGAAAAGAGAGTAACCCATCATCCACACAGGCATCACAGGCCAAGTTAGGAAGAGAGGAGGGGAAGGTCATCCCTCCTAAGCATGCCTCTGCCCATGTTAAGAAGGAAGGAAAGAGGGAGAAAGACATCAACCATAAGGAGGAGAGGAAGAAATCGAACCCTGCCCAGGGCTGTGCTCCGCCGGAACACAAACCCCCACGGACGCTCATCACCTTTGACCTTTTTAAGCCAATGGACGCTCACCAAACCCTGCCCCTCTCCTTCACAGACAGTAGACCTAAGACGCAACATCACAGTGACTCTCGAGGCACATCCTCTAAGCCCGGGTCTGACAGCAGGACAATGGTGCCCTCCAAAGGACCAAAAGTAAAGGACACAATGCAGACAAAACCTGCAATGCCTGTACAGGACACACGGCAGCAGCACTCTTTAAAACATCCTCTGAAACCACACACACCCCAAACACAGAAAGACTTTTTGATATGAATGTCTAGATGTGTAGTCTTTCTACTGTACAACTTACGCAGAGGCTCCGTTCAAATATTCTGAAAATGCATCCTTCAAATGTTACTGGTTTTTTTAACCAACCCATCAAAATACGTAAAAGGATGCATTCCATTACTTTGCTTAAACCAACACAGCCATGTAACTAAGGTGATACTCTGAAAAGAGAAAGGATGTGCTCTCCGGGTATTTGAACAGGGCCTAAGTAAGAATGTAAGCTAAGTAGCTCACTTCACGTTTGTTAGCGAATGTACGTAGGCTCTATATAAAATCTGTTATGTGACCCTTGTGTCAGTGCCTGTGCACTACTTAGCAATGCTCTTAAAGCACCTATTTTAGGTACTCGACTAGCCAATCTGAAAACAACCATCCTTACTCCCTGCTCTTGGAATTACCCCAATTCATTGTTTGAAAATCCATCAGAAAGTCAAAAATGTCTAAATGGAATCCTCTCTTCGCCATATTGCTTTAGTTTATCTGGTTCATAATTTGACTAACACTTAAAAAATAGGATTAAGTGGTTGTTTTCAGACTGGGTTTTATTTGTTTGACTCACACAGGGCTGTAAATGATAACGTATGTACTTAAACTGTACAGTATAGATGTATTAGCACCTATGTGAGAAAATGTATACAGAAATTGCATATATTTTTTGTAAGACGAGTTTTATTTTCCATAGAACTTATTTATATCATTTACTGTCTGTTTTTATTTGAAACCAACGTATGTGAGAATTCTGTTGTAAATACATTTTATTTCCTAAGATAAGACTTGGTAGTGTGATTTATACTCTGATCAGAACCTCTCAATAAATGGTTCATATTATTGAATTTGGTGTCTTGTTGTTGTGGCTTACGTTAATGTCTCCTTCACACTCGCTGTTCATAATATTCTCGAGTTTGAATTGAAATACTTTATTATCACGTGGGGAAATTCGGTCAAAGTCATGTATTTCCTACCAATATGGTGCAGTGCCATGAACGCAGCTCATTGGCCATGGTTGACATTTAATGACATTCACCTGTTATTTGATTACAATCACATGTTTGCAATGATGATGTAATCGAATAATATGGATTAGCTGCCAGTGCAACTCAAGTTTCCATGATGTGTTTGTTCTGTAATTTGGATGAATACTGCTAATCAGATGTTAAGATCACTCAAGTTCATTCCAAGGATGTAAACACTTTATTTACAGAAAGCATGTCAGGACATGAATTGCAGGCACAAATACATATTTACATAGTGCAAAGGAGGATTTTTTAAATCAAGTAGGTCATTATGGTAGTTCTATATTTGCTGTCAGATTGTATCAGCGACAGGAGGCTATTTCACAATTAATGCTCAAGGAGTCCGAGAAGATATTCTGGTCCATCTTTGGCCCGGTCACGCTGAAATGACCAAGGGAATAATTAACATCAGATATGAATATAGTGACAGTACAGTATTCCGGTATAGAATTAACTAATTCATTCAGCTCTGTAAACCTTCACAAAAAATATGAAGTAGAATACAGTTTTATGTTGTGCATTTCCCTTATCAACCGGAATTTCAGGAACATTGATTCCATATGCTTCAATCGCACACCACCTGCTGATTTAATTAAAGTTTAGGGTCAGGTTTCAGTGTCAGCTGTAACAGGGATTCTCCATTCCACAATGGCGTATGTGTGTTCTAAAACTAAAACTGATTATTTCATGCAACGAGATGCTGATATCATCCTGTGTACGTGAGCAGCACATATTCTCAGAATGAAATGCTGGACACTTAAATGGTCATGGACGAGCACATGAATAGGCCAGAGCAGTCATCCGTAATGCTTTTATAAATGTAAAATCTGTTTTAAAATCACACAGGGTAGGATAGGCCTAGTCCAAAAACCATGTTCTTACTGCAATCTAACTCATCGTTTCAGTAGCTCCTGTCATTTAAGATCTTCCAACAGGTAGGCTGTATGATGTCACTCATTCTCCATGACAAATCATAAAGAAATTAGGAAATTCATTCAACCCAAGTCCCAGCATTATTGTGTAATGCTATACAATCAACCCCTCCTGCAGTAAGATGTTTGTGCAGTAAAAAGTTATCTTTCTCTTGCAGAGTCAAGATTCTTTCACCTCACACCTTCAATTCACTTTCTGGGAATGAAATAGACCAAACAGTCCGATCTAGTTCAATCCCTCCTGTAGTGAAAAACGTTGTATCCCAGCTCTACCAATGCCCCAACCAGCAGAGCCCAGAGTGGAACAAACACCACACTGAGCCAAATGTCCAGGAGCTTCTCTAGACGTGCACAGAGTGTCAGACAGAAGCCTAGCTTTAGCAGCAAGGCCATTAGGTACCATATTCTCCTTCTCAAGTGCTGCTGCCCTTCCCGTGGGTCGTACCCCGGCTTACATCGGCCTGCCATCTTCACTACCAGAATGAGGATGAGGATGGTGTCAAAAGTCCACACAGGAAGAAAGATGAGGAACCAGTTCCAGTGGATCTTGGAATCCAGTTTGAGGACCAGCATGATGAGGAAGATGAGGGTGAAGATCCAGGAAAGGAGGACTCGCTGGGCCAGGGACATTTTCATCTACAGTAGGGCTTGTCTACACACACCCTGAGAACCTGAGGGGGACCAGCCTGAAAATGAAAGGCAACGAACATGTCTCAGAAACATGTTTAGCTGAAGACACCATAACAGTAGAGAACACATACTTGGTGGCACAGTAATCACATCAATCACGTCGATCACAAATCACATGACATAAGATTCAAGCCATACCACAAGCCTTATTGCGTTAGTTCGCCTACATATCATAGATAATACATCTAATCTAATGAGACGAACACTAGAGGCCTTGTAGCATTAGATTTTGTAATATGCGAGGCAAGGCAGCATCACCGAATGTTATGGACCTTACTTTAGCTAACGTCTGGAAGCACCAGATGCTTCTAGGCTAACGTTAGTTAGCTGCCCAGCCAAAGCACAATGTACGTTATAACACTTGTCTTACCACGCTCACAGGATGTGCCAAATCTTTCTAAGATAAGCCTGTAAACTAAATGATTAGCTATCGACGGTTAAATCAAAAGTCAAACATGTCACTATAGGATTTAGCAAGGTTAACAAAGAGCATGAGCCTTGACTATTTGACTGCGTGAAGCTACCAACTACTAAGAATAGCTGACCACTTCCGGTCCAATGTTTTGAAAACAAAAGCACGACTTTAAGGTGAGGCCCGTTGGAGAAAACTGACACTCGAGTGGTTTTTATTTTGAAAGGTATCGGAAATTATTAGAAATAATATTATGGCTTGATTCACGGAGCTTTGACTGAGTAATATTTATCTTCCGGCTGCAGCTGTTTTAGACCCTCCCCTTTCACAACGATTGGTTGTAAATAAATGGATCCTTGTTCTGTCAGTCATGCTAAACAACGTAGTACTTGCTTTTAGGTCAGCTTTTTTGCTGCAGATTTCTAAACTAGAGAGAGAAGAGGAGGAGAGAGGGAGAGAGTAAGATAGAGCATTAATGACATGCTATTCAAATGTATTTATTTATTTAAATTTTATTGATCTAGTATAACAAATTAATGAAAATTACAACCTTAAATAAAAACATCATAGATATCAGATTGTCCAAAAAAGTACAAAACCTTTGAGGTAAAACATCATTGAAAAAGCTTCAGTTAAAAAGCCCTTATCAAAATCACAATTCAGTTTAAGTTAAAGGCTCACTTCACTATATCTAGCTGTCCTAGAAAAATGACAACACACTTTTATTTACATGGTAATGGCGCTGCAAAATACAGTGTATGTGACAACATTCAATAAAAAAAAATCATTTTTGTCAAATGTAAACAACAATCAATTTCCTTTCTGAATGAGTACAAATAATCAGTATTAAAATGAGTCCGTTGACGCATAAGTAAACTCCTGTTATAGTAGGCCTAATACAGACAAGCAGATGAAGCAAATGTAATCACATTCATGTTTGCTCTAAAAGGAACTGTTGTATTAAACTTTAATGAGCACTGAAGATGAAAACAATTCAACGGTCCACATTTTTATAAGACATGGTACCATATTTAGAATGGAACGCTCTATGGATGTGTGAGATATTCAACATCAATAGACACAACAGGGTAAAACAAATAAAATAAATACAAATCTGTTGTGGGACTCAGAATAAATACACACAAAAGAAATTGGTGAAAACCCAACACAGACCTCAGATCTAAACAAGTGAGCAAAGTTGATGTTCTTTCCCCACATAAATGCTGACTAAAGAGAGGCATCTCACTGAGAGAGGTATGGAGTGTGCACTTAGCTAGTTTTGGAATATGAACTTACTAAGGATGCTGTTACCCCTTATCAAACACAGTTTTAAGATCACCTTAACGTACATCCCCAAAAGTTACTGACTACTAAGGGG
This sequence comes from Parasudis fraserbrunneri, assembly GCA_900302295.1. NCBI lineage: Eukaryota > Metazoa > Chordata > Actinopteri > Aulopiformes > Chlorophthalmidae > Parasudis > Parasudis fraserbrunneri. The sequence goes on from OMKL01137400.1 coordinate 25,344, forward strand.
AAGGGTGGAGGCCGATTCGATCCACCAGCCATCCCTAAGGGCAACTCCATCTAAACAGTGCTCTGCCTGCTCTCCCGGCTGTATCCCATAGACTCGGAGGAGCGGGGCGGGAAATCAATAAATATACCATCTGAATCGGAGTCTGCAGACTCTAATACTTGTCCAATTATGGTTTCAGGGCTGGAAGATCCGCTTGGAGGAGTGGAGGATGCCCCCTTACTCAGATCAGTTAGTGTGGTTGTGGCCTCAGTCCCGTGGAGGGGTCCTGAGGAGTGGAGAGGGAGGATGGAGGGAGAGGGAGGAGGCAGTTCCATGGCACTGGCTCCTCCTTGTATGATACCTGTCAAAGAAAGGCCACTTGTTTAGGTTAGTACGGCTCAACCAACATCAACAGATGATTGGTTTCTTGGGTTCTGGTTCTGTGTTTGTATTTCATACATAATAAACCGACATCATTATGGACATATTAATCTGAATTCATTACTATAAAAACAGTCCATTACCATTGAACTGAGAGCCTACACAAAGCCTGTTGGAGGATGAGGTGGCTAGGTCAGATCCAGAGGCCAGGTCGGCGTAGGCTATTCCTTGCTCCTCCAGGCAGGATATGATCTCACAGGCAGAGTGGCGCCGGATGCCTCCGCTGCCGACGGAGCTTGCATCTGGGTCATATTCGGCCACTGGGGTCAGCAGTAGAGGAATATTGTAGCTCTTAGAGCGTACCACTGGGTTTTTAGTTGGCTGCTCCACAGGCTTGGGCCAGCACCACTGTAAACGCTTCTCTGCAAGACATCAGCGAGGTGGAAAGGAAAAAGACTAAGTATTAGTTTGTACTGGTGAATTATTCAGTTCTGGATAGGCAATGTTGATGGTCGTGGGGGGTCAAAAACCTATGTGACCATTACAGCTGGGACAGAAGTTGTGTGTATGAGCTACTCGCATATTAAACCTTCAAATGTTAGACACCAAGTCACATTAATGAATTCAGATTAAATAATCTTTATAGACTTCCAAGGCCCCAAAACACCTCCCTAACCATTATGATCGTGTAAGTATCCCACAGTTGAAACTCATTGAACTCTTCTCATTCCTAGAGATCACAGTAACACTAGAAATAATGGTGTGTTTTGGGTGTAAATAGGAATCGAGGAACAAAAATATGATATTAACTTAATTGAAACATAATGAAATCAACCTATGACAATACTGGCCGGCAGCCGCTTAAATGTTGCAATCTCCCCCAGTAGGATCACTATATATGATTATATATGACATTCATAAGTGAGATCATTGGGCGTGCCCTCGTGTTCCGCAGCATCAAATGGGTTGATCACCACTGGGTTAAGGGACATTGTTTTTTTATGTCCCCAACACATTCATATTGAGTCACACTGTTAGACGTCACGGGACGACCACAGGAGATGTTAGCTTCATGTACACACGGTCTTACCCAGAACACAGCAGTGGGCTTCGCTGCTGTCTCCAGAACAGAGTCCATGGGTGCCCAGGTAGGGAGACACCACTTTTTGAACCAGAGACTCCAGTCTCAAGTATTCCTCATTCACACCCCGAGATTCATGGACCCCCTATACACACACACACACACACATACACACACACACACACACACACACACACACACACAAAAAAGACAAAACAAAACAAAAACAACAAAAACGGCGATGTTTAC
>OMKL01137402.1:9946-27563 GCA_900302295.1 Parasudis fraserbrunneri
TCTTCTTTACTCATTTAACTTTTAATAATAGTCTAAGTATTTTTCGTGTCACGCACAGCTGATTAAATATTTAATGTCGCACATGATGTTATTATATTGGGCAAATGCAAATGGAATAGGCTGGAGCACACGCACTGCCTGATGTTTCTTCATATAGCTATGCTTTCAAGTTTGGCCCATCAGATGACAGACAGGATAGGCTATAGAAATAGAATATTGAGGCTATATTAGTCTAGGCACATGCGTTTCCATAGTTATTCAGTTATTATAGAAAGCTGTTATCCAGTGAGAAGATGGATGAAAACTATTGTTGATAATAACAGACATAACATTTTAAACAAGAAGAACATGGCTTCTCTCACCTTTTACCAGATTTATTTCACCATTACATACTTTTTGCGGGAACATGAGATCCGAACACATATCCGACCACAGAGTTCGCATTCAAGTGTCAAATGTGGACGTCAGACCTGTGTTCCGATCTGGTGCATCCGATCACAAAAGTCGCATTGAAATGACAAGTGTAACCGAGGCCAAGGACTCTTAGACAAATTCCAATCAGGTTTTTGACCACATCACAGCACTGAAACTGCACTTACAGTATCAAGGTTCAAAATGACATTCGCATGAACACTGACTCAGGCAAATTTTCAATCCAAGTGTTATTGGATCTTAGTGCTGCTTTTGATATTGTTGACCATTCAATACTGCTAGACAGACTGAAAAACTGGGTTGGACTCTCCAGCACAGCCTTAGATTGGTTCAGGTCCTATCTGCAAGACAGGGAATATTTTGTTTCCATTGGCAACTACACATCTGAGTGAGCTAGCATGACATGTGGGGTCCCTCAAGGGTCAATTCTGGGACTACAATTCTACAATTGAATAAATGTTTATTAGCCAATTAAAATCTATGAAAAATAGCCTGTTCTCTGCTCTTTTATTCAACCTCTATATGCTCCCACTAGGCCTAATTATGCAAAAGAGCAAAATTGCATACCATAACTATGTGGACGACACTCAATCATATATAGCTCTCTCAGCAAGTGACTATGCTCCTATAGACTCACTGTGTGTGCATTGACCAAATCACTGACTGGATGTGCCAAAATTTCCTCCAACTAAACAAAGACAAAACTGAGATAACTGTCTTTGGTGCCAAAGAAGAAACACTGAAAGCTGGAGCACATCTTGATTCCCTTTCTTTGAAGTCCAAAAACCAAGTCAGAAATCTTGGTGTTATTATTGACTCAGATCTAAATTTTAATGCCCACATCAAGTCTATAATGAAATCGGCCTATTATCATCTTAGAATATAGCAAGAATTAGAGGATACATGTCCAAACAAGACCTTGAAAAACGAATTCATGCTTTCATTTCCAGTAGGTTAGACCACTGTAATAGTCTTTTCTCAGGCCTTCCCTAAAAAGCACTTAGGCAGCCACAGCTCATTCAGAATGCTGCTGCTAGAGTTCTAACAAAAACTGAGAAAGTGGAACATATAACACCAATCCTCAGGTCTTTGCATTGGCTACCAGTATGTCATAGAATTGATTTCAAAATGCTGCTACTTGTCTATAAATCACTTAATGGTTTCGGGCCAAAATACATCTCTGACTTGCTTCTGCTAACTGTTCAAAACAACAGGATCAAAACAAAACATGGTAAAGTCGCATTCAGTTATTATGATACACATAGGTAGAATAAACTTCCGGAAGAGCTTAGCTCTGCCCCAACTGTGGCTAATTTTAAAAATAGTCTTTTATGTTCACCTCTGCTTTTTAACTGCTGCTATAATGCACTATGTAAATTGATAAAACAGATTTCCTATCAACTTAATTGATGTTACTAAAATTGCAGTCTTGGCAAGGTATTATTCACAATATTAAGGTTTGAGTCCCTACATTTTTTAACCAAGGTTTTTGACAGTAATAAACCTGGATTTATACTGACGAGTATATCTTAAGTTGTAGTCTGGTATTAAGAATTCCTCAAGGATAACAAAGTAGGTTTAGGACCTAAAAGTATGCAGATTGATAAGAAAGGATGGCAAAGTAGATCTAGGACTTAAAAGTACACAGATTGATAACAAACTGAGCCCAAAGAAACACAAAATTGTGAAAAAGCCTGAAGCCAAGATTGACAATTTACAGGAAATACAAGGCCATAATAAAATTGGTCAAATAGTATTAGTAATTCTTACATTGATCATGTTCTTACTGTTTTTAATGGGGATATTGTGGAGATTGGTTGAAGACTTTACTTAAAATGGGAAAATCACACAGTAAACAAAAGAAAGACCCCAATGGGCCACCCCCAAATACACCAAATGTGATTTTTTTTTAAATTGTTTTTATGCCTTTAATACTTTTTAAAATCATCTTATTTTTCTATGCTCTTTCCTTTTTTGAATCTATTTTATGTAAAGCACTTTTAACTGCCACTGTGTATGAAATGTGCAATATACATGAACTTGCCTTCCCTTGCCTTGCCTTGATGTTCCGTACAGTTCCTGCTGATAGTTAAATGGCAAGTTACGGGTTATGGATAAAATTTATATCTGTTATATCTTCATCCCCTCCTCTTTAATTCCCGACCAAGGACAAGACTCACAAGGCACTTCTTATAGGCAAAATCCTCGATCAAAATGTAAACAACCACCACACAAAATCAAATGATGGTATTGGAGGACTTTTCTCTTCTCAAATTAGTACACTGACTGACAGTGTAAGATAACTAAACTTAAGATTTTACTGCATTTTATAGCTGTAAAAGCTTTGTTTACATGTGAAATATGTATTAAAACATTTTTGATTTATGATTCATGATGGGTTATGAAAACTGCAAGTCAAACCCAAAATTAAGTAAAAAAATAAAATAAAATAAAAATAGAAATCTAAATAATTCCTCTAGGGTAAGGCTGCCATTAGCATCTAAGAAAATGTTTTTCAGTTTTAATCATACCCTTAAATTCAATTTATCCTTTTACTGTAGACTTACAATAATAAAAGTTAATCCAAGTTTTTCAAAAATCTCACTTTATTGAGAAAGATACAGGGAATTATCAACAAAATTGCAAGAGGTGCCAAAACCCCTGAACACCTCTTTCTCTTCTTCTTTCTCTTCTCTTGACCCTTTTTCTACGAGGATTGAAATTAAACCTCAATAATGCATCCTACAATTAACTGTCTTTTATGTTGTGATTGATGACTCGTGGGAGCACCAGGGGTTATATAATATTATGCATCACCATGATCCTTACAGAACATGTTGTCAAACCAAACATATATTTCAAATTAGAACCAGCATGATGAGGTGCTGAGCCAGCTGAGGAGGAAATAACATCAAGGACACACTGTTATAGATGCAAAGCATGAGGGCAGACTCTCTGAATATGAGTCTGCGTGAGTGAGTGAGTGAGTGAGTGAGTGAGTGAGTGAGTGAGTGAGTGAGTGAGTGAGTGAGTGACAGACACTTTGCTGGTCTATCAGGTACAGTGCTTTGCATCTGAAAACAAAGGGGGATTAAAGAGGTTGACATGAAGGGTGACATAGCTTACATGAAAGTGTGGAGAGTACAAATAGTGGAGAGTCAAGGAGAGGGGTAAGTGAGATGGGGGAAAGGTGGAGGAGAATTCAAAGGTGGGAGAGATGGAGGAGGCTGTTGGGGGGTCTACAGAACCTGGTGAGATATGAGTGAAGAAAAGGTGGTATTCATCAAAACCTACATTTGTACACACAGAGAGAGATAAATAAAATGGGGGGAATATGGGGAAGGACTGAGTTGAGGAAAATGAGAGATAGTAAGACAGAGAATGAAGGAATACTGTCCATTGAGACAATTGCATGGCTTTATCCTTGGTGCAGATGTAACAGAGAAGCCCTGCCTGAAGATTTCATTTGGCCAGAGGGGGGTTTCCCTTTGACTGACCAATAGATGTTAACCAGGTGGGTTACAGTGGTGCCATGACCCAGATGGGTTTGTAAGCAATAGGAGGTCATAGGGGGGTGAGTATAGCCCTGCCTGAAGCCTAGTAAGCCTAATATCTCCCTTGGCCAGGTGGGGATTCCCATTTGGCTGACTGGTAGCCCTCATTGACACTGCCACCACTCACAATAAGCACTCATCATAGCACATGACCCCCAGCCACCCCCTTAACTCATGCTTCACTCAACCCATCCAGCCGCAGGTAAAGATCTCTGATCTGCAAAAAAAAAGCACGCTGCAACCTCTGCCATTACTGCCCTCAACAAACTGTAGCAATAACATTCAATGGACTCATGTTCTTGTGACTATATTGTGTTCCCTGTGGTTATGTATGTTTGATTGATGTTCCTTAATTGTTTTGTGTGTGCACAGGCTGTGGAAATAAAATTTCCTCTAAGGAGGACAATGAAGAATCTATCTATCCATCTGGTTTCCCATGCAGATTCGAATCCAGGTGCGTTACAGACTCTTATTCCATCCCCGTTTCTACAGTTCACTCAGCTTATTGGTGATGTTACTGCTCGGTGAGGTGTTCTATGGTATTTTACCTGTGACGAGCAACAGAGGAGTAATAGCATACTGGTGTACTGTACAAGTTATTAACCGATAGTAACTGTACATTTGTAATGTAGCCCACATAACCGTTAATATGTAGATATCCGTTGACTCCTATTGATATGCTGAAATGTTAATAGGAATCACGTGCTTAAACCTGAGGTTCTATGCCTCTTAGCTTTTTTATTTCATTATATCTCTTATAAGCTGAAGTTGTATGAACTAGAGAGACCTCTGGTGGTACAGCTTGGCAGCTGTGAGGAATCTTGTAAGTCTTGTCCTTTTATGAAGTTCTATGGTCGAAGCACGTGAGACATGAATCCCTAAACATCTAAAGAACAGGAAAATCAAAGACGCAAAGCCAAACACTTGCTCGGGTGATTGTGGAAAGGCTTATTATTTTAAGGAGTTATTTCTAAAACACTTAATTAGAAACACAACAATCAGAACGTTCAGAAAACAACTTTTATTTATAGTTTCTTGGCACATGGAGCCATGTTTTCAATAGTTTCTGCGGCATTCAACCGCAGTGCACAGAGAATCTATGGGTGGTTGGGTTTACAGCAGGGTTGGTACTGCAAATGCAGTCTTCTTATCAGACCAGCCACAGTATCAGTACAATTACTTCAATACTTCACCTGAACCCTGCAAATGAAAAAGCTCATGATTGACATCACCAGACAAAAATGTTGTCAAAATGATAATTTTACTGGTTTAAAGGGGGGCGGCCTATCCTGTTGATCACAAACCATACCCACTCTATGAAAACCAAGAGTTTTTCTCTCCAGTGTTTTCATCTCTGAGAAACTGGCACAAGCTTCCTGTTAACATTTATTAACATGCTAGAGTAAGTCAATGGGGTATGAAAACATTTCTCCTAAAAAATACAAGTCCTTTCAATCAGTTCTATTAATTATTCTTACCATTACAAGTGCAGAGAAGTAAATGGAATGCTTGCATGCAGTGTTGAGAGAAATCCTACAAACTTGCACTGGTATTGTTAACAAATCCTAACAGGAGTTTGGTGTCAATTTATCAGAAACAAAAACACAGGTGCAAAAATCTTTTGAATGTCTTCTGAGGGGGGTTGGTAGTGATAATTAGGATGGGCTTCTAAAAAATGTGAACCTTTCCTTTAATAGGTTTTAATAGCAGGCACTATGCAAGTGTCCCAGACCTCTGAACAATCTCTTTTGTTCCCTCTGCTTGTACCAAGGGACATAAAATACACTGTAAAAGCAGAATTAAAAAATAAAAAGATTTAAAATTATTCAAGAGCACAAAGCCAATTTCATTGTTTATGGGGTGAAATGTGCGTTGTGCATTAAGAGATGCAACTGCACTGTTTACTTGTGAGTGAACAGCAATGATGTTGTGGACTGTCTCTGAGCAAGTCATTACTGTAGTGTTAAAGCAAAGAGACTACCAATAAGAAAGATCTGGCAGACTCTTTATGACATTGAAAATAGTGGACTACCATACAGTTGTAATGCAAAATGAGACCAAGAGGTTTTAATAGTCCCATTGTGACACATTGACTAAAGGACAGAGAAAAGGACTGGCCTATGACAGGTAGTCTGATCTGGTTAAGAGAATGTCTTATGTGAGCTTCACATTGTGAACATGTCGATGGATTATTAGAAGTTAAAAATGTACACTCACTGTATAATCACGAAGAGATGTTATGAAAGCTAAATTAAATTATTTTAAGAAAAAACTTGATTGGCAATCTTGCAGATTAAAACTGCAATTTGCATTTTTTTTTCAAGTGGCTGATTTCACAGGTATCACCAAACTTGTCCGGTCATTGAGTTCCAGAATGGATTTTCTTTCGTTTACTTTACAGTATATCTTCAATATGCACATTAGCCCTTAAAAAAACAAACATTCGTCAGAAAATGATTTTCTATCGCTAGCTCTGGTGTACTTCCAACAAGGAGAGTAAAAAGTATTTGACCAAGACTCTTGATCAGTTCTATGTGCACATTTCCTCTTTACACACTATATATACACACAACAGAACGCAATTCTTAAAACATTTAAAGTCTGCACACATAAAACAATACATTCAAAACATCGGAAAAAAGCATGTACGGAGGGCATATTTACATCATAATTACAAGTTTACAAGCACATTGTGAGTGTGAGAATCATTCAATACATTGATTGCATTGCACGCAGAAGAAAAAGCAACCAAAACAATACTTCTAAGATCTGCGCAAGCCTGGGCTTATGCTGGTATAATGAATGGGAGTGACTGAGAGAATTGTAACATTTGGCTCCTACAGTATGTGCATTTCCTGGTCTCTGCTAAGACACGGTGGTTGGTAAATCTTACCAGCACTGCTGCACAACATCTACACAGTGACTTGGTTTTCAGTACATTCAGTTGAAAACAATAAGAGCTCCACAATTCAAATTAACTCTACCAGCCAAAACATTACTCACATTGTAAATGGCAATGCCTCAAGTTGTATGAGCGTGAAGGTGTTGAGTACAGTTTTGCAAGCAGTTAGTATTTATACAGTTACTGCATCAGACTGCAATGGCAGACCTGACTGAATTGTAGCAGTAATGTCTTCTCTTTTGTGTTTTCATTCTAGGCACACATCTTACGGTCACCTCAGGAGCCGTCTCCAACTAGAGCCAAAGTCCTATGGTTGAGAGAGTCCAGGACTGACTGGCCCACAAATACATCCATACACTGTATCGTTGACATTCTTCACAAGTGCTTCTCTCATGGAGGAGGAGGATTGAACACGCATAGCGGGTGGGCACACGGTGTTTGAAGGAAAGCTTTAAGCATGATTGTCTGTCCAGGCATGAGGTTGAGGCGCAAGCCATACAAGGGAGGTTTGGTCAACAGCGTAAAGAGCGAGGAGTGTGAGTTGGTGTCCGAGGAGGACACATTGTCAGACACAATCAGAGCCACCCTGAGCTAGCAACTACAACTCACAGGACTACCAGCAGGAAAAACACCCTTTCCACCCACAGAGAGTACAACTTTTGGCTCTAAGTAGCACTCTGTACTGGATATAGGGAGTTAGTTTGAGACTCTGTCCTACAAATAGTGCAAAAACTGCTGTTGTCTTTGACGATGCCCGACACTTGTCAGAGTCGGAGGCTGGCGGTGATGTGGCTGTGTTAGAGCCGATCTCTGAGGGTGGGGAGGTTCTTATCCATCCAACGCTGGTTCAGCCTGATGGTCTCGAGGGCCTCCTTGACACTCCTCATCTGAGATCCACGTTCCTTCAGGCCGGAGAAGAAGCCCTGGACCTGCAGAACACAAACGACATCGATCAGATTAAACATGAGATGTCTGCGAAAGATGAATAGAGGTTGGAGGTTCCAATGCGGAACGCAATCAATTAACTCCAAATGCACAACAGTGACGTCTGAAAGGTTCATGACAATATGGTGGGCTCAATGAATCCTTGAAAGCAAGTGTCGCCACTCCACAGCTTCTCTGACAGTAGATTATAGTGTTATGATAGATCACCATCAACCAAGAAGATGGTGTTGATGAAGAGATAATGCTAAGTTAGAGCACGGCTGTGGTGGAGATGAGCTCTAGCGATGGTGCCACCCTATCCACATTTGGTTTCAGGTTCCTGAGCAGACAGAATGTCAGGTGACCAGTGTGGTTGACTGAGGGCTGACTGATGACATCTGGACCCGCATGCATAAAGTGGCGTTATCTTAGAATAGGTAGTGCTGATCTGAAACCAGCAACCTCTTCATGAAGTTTAACCAGTGGAAAAAAAAGAAGAAAAAACTTATTTTCCATTTGTTTCAAGAAAGGAAGATATTTTTTCACTTGTTTTATGAAAATATAAGATTTTAGGACCCAATATAAGCTTTAAATGCTTGTTAAGATGAGGGTTGGGTATCGAGAACTGAGTGATACCGGTTCCAACATGGTCGATACTACCTGGACCGAATCATGTGCGGCACCAAAATGAGTACCGACATTGTGAGGATCCATGTACTTAACATTATACTGTAAGCAGTGTGTTGCAGCCATTATGTTCCATCAGAGATGCTGGTTTTCAGAGGGAGCAGAGCAAGAGTTACAGATGTAACAACAGCTCTGATAGAACAAGAGATGACATTCACCAAGTTTAAATTGGTGATTTGGTGTTTGCATGGTATTTATTCAAAAAAGAAGAAACGTCTTGGCAGAGACTCAGTTTTTGCAGCCTTGAACAGTACTTAATTTGAGCATGACCAGGTCTTGAGTCAAGTGAGGCCTGGGATCTCCTGATTAGGGATGATCCACCTCTTATCGTACGTCAAGCCCTCATGTCTCAGACAGATGGATCCATTGTTTGAGTTACAATAGAGTTACAACAGATGTGTTGTGATCAATCATTGTCAACCAGGAAGAGGTTGTTGATGACGAGATAATGCCAAGTTGGAATGTGACTGTGGTGGAGATGAACAGAATGTCAGGTGACCAGTGGTTGACTGACTTCTGACTGATGACATCTGGACCCATAAAGTATCTTTAAAGTATTGAAACTATCCTCACAAAATGGAACATTTGTGCCCAGGTCTCCTACCATTAGGGATGAATACACTCACACAGATGCCCTCTATCTAGTACCCTACATCTAACCCTCATGCCACACACATACAAGCAAGAACACACAGTCACACCCATAGTCATTACAATGCAATCTTTGTCCTGTAGTTATGTCAATTATTCTTGCAAAGCCAAAATATAAGCAGAAACAGATACCTTCACACATTCAGATGCATGCACGCACGCACACACTTTTACATGAGAAAACACCATCCCAAACATACCTGATCTAGGTGCGACTGAGTGGAGAACTGGGAGGTGGTTGACTTGATGATGCTCTGGATGGCAAAGGAGCCCAATGGAAACCTATAGTCATGAACATAGCCATCAGTTAACCATCAGCTACTAGTGCCTCATCCTTTCCTCATACCAAACATCACATACATACATTCTCTATGGTACTTTCTTTGTAGGTGAAAGAGACCACTTACTTTACTGTGAGGCGGTCCCAGTTCTCTTGTACAAAGTTCCAGGCGAATAAGTAGCCAGCAAAACCATCACAGACAGTGCTGATGACCAATGGCAGGTCCTGGGTTTGAATATGCTCCCCCTCCAGACCCGCCTTCAGAATCCTACACAGACACAGTGGCTTTCTCAAACTATACTCACAGAATTAGCATGCTGACTGCAACAGTATCTACCACATGGCAACCCTGCTACCCACATACATACACATGCAGCATAATGACTATTTCATCACATTAGGTTAGATTATACAATCTTAAAAGCAGGGTTTGCAGTACTATTAAACACCACTTTGTTTGAGCTTATCAAAACTCCACATGGAGTCTAGAATGATATGACGAGGATGGGACGCAACCCCAATTAGAATCAATTAAATTAGAATCTCTTTATTTACCAAGTACATTTTATATATCGCAGGAATGTAACCTCTCCATTTAACCCATCCTAACTATTTAGGATCAGTGGACAGTTCGGCGCTCGGGGATCAACTCTGGTTCTAATGCCAGTGCCTTGGGCAAGGGGCTCAAGGGCAACGGCAGGAGTATTTACCTAGCGTTCATGTCTTGCATGGCATGCATGAGAACATGTCTCATCCAGTGCTCTCATGGAAGAAGTTTAGCACCAGGGGGAAAAAAACACCACAAAACAAACGCCACACACTAGATTTGTCTCCCAGTAGTTAAAGGAACGGAACACACTTAATTGTGCTCATAAGTTTCACACATGTCCCTAAACTTGTCTTGTACAACGAGAGTTGAGAGTTACTGAGTTAAACAGTTAAGATGTGTGGTGTCATTATGATGTATATTATTCCAGGTAATAAATACAGCTCAGCCTTTCTAAGAACTATTAATCACTTGATATATTTAAATTTTACTGAGATGTATGCATTACCTCCTGGAATAATATACATCATAATGACATAACACATCTCAACCCATTAACTCAGTAACTCTCAAACCAATTCAATTTGTACAAGACAGTTTATAGTTTTGAGATGTGTGTGAGATTATGGGCATAATACTGATGGAAGCCATTTTCTGATATTTTTTTGACAACACCGACTTATCCTCATGTTATAATTCTAGCATGAAGGCAGGAAGTTCTTTCCGAGTCCTGGGCAAGGCAGGCTCCAGACACACATGCAAACTCACCATACAATGCGCCGTGTGTCCTGGGTGGAGGCTAGGGCCCGCAGTATCTTGCGTTTCTCAGAGTCATAGGTGATTTGTCCATAGGTCCTCAGCAGAGCTACCCAACCCTCATCTGACTGTGCTGCCACGGTGAACACAACCCGCTGGAGATCACCGGGGATCCTGCAGGCGCACAGATAAGGGGCACGTCACCAAAAAAACAATGCCCATTTATTTTACACATAATCTCACACATACCACAAAACTCTATCAACAGTTTTGCACACGTTCACAATCTGAATCCTTGTGTGATGCAGATGAAATATAGCAATCCCTATTGCAATCCCCATCGCTATTTTTCATCGACATAATTTCATCATCATGGCATGTGACTTGCTGCTTACCGCATGGTTCCATTGGAGTTCCATTGTTTGTACAGCGCTTTGGCCTGCTCAGTACAGTTGAGTCTGTCCAGATTACAGGCCATTTCCAGTAAGGCAGAGCGCAGCTCCTGTTTGGAGACACTCTCCTCTTCTCCCCATGTCTGGCTGTCCATGAGAGCACCAAAATGATCCAGGATATACATCTGTGGTGTCAACAAGAAAAGGAAATCTGAATCAGGGATCACCCCACATTCTTCAGTATAGTACAGTACACAAAAATAACAAAGCACTTACTTTACTACACCTTATAAATACAAACTACCTTGTTCCTTTGAGTTTTTAAGCTGATTTTACCTGCATTTACGTCAACTTATGTCTCAGGTGTGAACACAACTTATGGTCTGATTTTAAGCCCGATATGGCCACCATGGCTCATTTACAAGACCGGGTTGGATCCGAATGTTCTTTCAACTCGTGATCATAAGCTAAACGTCACAATGCATCTACAAAGCTCTATTACTAAAGAGGCTGTAGTGGGTGTGTATGTGTGTGTGGATGGGTTTTTACCGTCATGCGGGAAACCAGGCCCTGCTCCTGTCTCTTGTCCAGTAATCGGTAGATGGTGCTGAGCTGTGACAGGGTCTCAGTGAGAGGAGCTGTCTCAGTTTCATTAGTCACATACTTTAACAGGTTGAGAACTTGAAGGAAGGACACGCGGCCCAGTCTAGAGAGAGAGAGAGAGAGTGCAATAAAGACAATGAGAGTGAGATTTTACTGTGGAATAATGCTAGCAGTTCTTCCTTTTTAAGAGCAATTCGGTGCGTACGCACAGGTGTTGTGAGACATACAGTATTCTGAGGTGCACTAGAAAGGTCTGGGACTGATTCTGACCAGTTCCCGTGCACCTGTTACCACCAGCAAGTGAAACTGGCCTTGCACTCGATACGCTTGCCATATGTTCCGATGCCAGGTTGCAGGTGAATTATTTGAAGAGAGTCAGAAAGATTTTTCATAAGTGTATTTACTTATGAGGCATAAGTAAAGATACATTTCTTGCTTTCTGTTTCACTTGTCGACAATAGGGCTGCATGACACTCTTAGTTGACTACTCGATTCGTTGATTTAATCGACAAATCTATAGAATTGTGTCTCTCACATGCAATCATGCAGAAGGACCTCTTCATCATTTTTCGAGCAGTAATTCATTCAACATGGAAAAAACGCATAGAAAACGACTCATCAACGACTCGACTGAGGCCAAATTGAGCAATTCATCGGCTAATCAATGAATGGGCCATGCCCCAATAACAAGCCTAACTAAAACACAATAATTTGCACCCATTTGTGTACCTGGACAGAGCAAAGATGTTGTTTATGAGTGAGGCGCGGTCCTCTTGTGTGAGAACGTTGACATCGTTGGTCAGTGCCTCTATGAGCGCGGCCCAGCCTTCGTCTCCGTAGTCGACGATGTAGAACCCTGTGTTCTTGTAGTTCAACTTCAGCCACTTCACGTCGCCTGCTAACTTCAGAGTCCCTGAACAGAGAGAGAAAAACACACGCATGTATTAGGCCATGTGTCCACTAGGTATCGTTTTCCGAGTGGCGCTGTGTGAACCCGGCGTCTCTCTTTCAGCCGCTCCGGATGCCACAAGTTGAAAACGTCAAAACCTTTCAGAAAGGCGCTGCTCACGTCAATGTTGAGTCAACCAATTAAGGTGGAATCAAATTCATCAAACTCATTCGGGGACCGTAGAAGTAAAAGGGGCAAGTGTCTCCCGGTTGGTTAAATTCATGGTGAAAACATAGAATTAAAAAAATACAAATTAAAAATAAAAAATAAAAAACAGGTCATCTTCCCAAAATGGTAATTGAGAATGAAGGTGATATGATATTTAGAAATGATTGTCAAAGATCCAAAACCCATGCACAGCATTTTTCTCCTTGCTTCATCCCCGCATCCTGCCATCATTTTTCTCCCAGAAAAAGATGCCTAGTACACACAAGCCCTTGCTCCATTGTGCACGCACACACACACACACGCACGCGCACACGCACACGCACACGCACACACACAAACCTTGCGGCATGCCAGGTTAGCAGCGGTCATTGTGCCTGATGTAGCAGGTTAACAGTTAGTGTTTTACCTGTCTTGGTGGTCAGAGTGAACACCTGTCTGCATTCAGGGGCCGAGCTACAGCTGTCATTCACATACGTCACAGGAATGTGCCACAGGCTGAAAACAAACCACAACACAGTTACTGTACACAGTACACAGTACACAGTACTGCTACAGAACATACCGAGAGCATGTGGGCGTGCGCGTGCATGCGTGGCAACCCACCTGGAAGCGTGTGTGGTTGTATTGTCAACCGTGAGCAGGAAATGCTCCTGTGTGAGGGTCACCTGCCCATCCTTGAGGCTGACGGTGACCAATGGGAAGCCTTTCTGTGTTGTCCATGTGTGCATCATGTCCGAAACACTCTGGTGCTGGGGAGGGACCTCAGCCTGAGGACGGGAGCAGAAGAAACTACAGCTCATGTGCATGTGGACGACAGCGTGACTACTCTGTCGCGCTCTCGTCTCATACTCAGACTCTTGTGTTAACGTCAAGGGTCTGGTAGTAGGCTATTTAAAAGAAGGGTGGAGGAGGGGTTGTCAATTTCATGAAAATTCTGTGACATTTCAGGAAAGGGAGGGGTTTGTGTGTGAGTTTAGTTGTTGTGTGCATTTGTCTGTTAACATCATGTCCTCCTTGATACAGACCCCAGAACAATGCATGGGCAGGCTCAGTGACCGGAACGGAAAAGAGAACAGTCAAAGAAGTTACTATCTGTGTTAATACTATCACCACTCTGCTGACTGCTATCATAGCCAAGAAACCAGAGATGTGGATTTAGTTCAATCAGCAGCCAGAATTTTAATTATTGGGCATGTGTATAGCCATTATGCTTTTTCAATTGAACAGGTTAACTGACGTTTGCTAGAAGCACACATACGTACCAGTACAGCTACTCAGGCTAGTAGCCAACCATGCATGTTCTTTAAGAAAACGTGCAAAGGTATTTAACATATTGTTACATGGTAATTTAATTCTGACTACTATTTGAGCCCAAGCCACACTGAACAGTAAGCAAAACAGATGGCAAACAGTAAAAGTGTGCCAATGGTCTTATTTAGTTCTTATTTAGTTATTTAGATCATGTGAATCATCATCATGTGTCATTATGAGTGAGGCTGATGTCAGGAGACTGTCCTTCACCCAGACGGCTGACTGACTGACTGACAGACAGCAGAGGGGAAAAGGGTAGAGGAAGTAGCGAATGACCATGTTCTGCAAAGACAGTTTATTAGAAAGGAGAACCAGTGGATAAAGTCATGCACACACCACACACAAGCTCATATGTACACACACGCACACCTGTGTGAGGCTGTTCCATAGGTCGTCTGTAACAGTGTTAGATCCACTGAACTTGTTCAGGTACTCGATGATGCCCTTCCTGAACTGTTGTCCTGGTAGAGAGGCATTCAGCATCAGCAGGATGGACGCACCCTGGAGAGAGAGAGAGAGAGAGACAGACACACACACACACACACACACACACACACACACACTACAGTTACATGGAGACTGAGACTAGACTCACGTAGGTAACCGTTTACACGTCAACAGCATACACTCTGCTTTCTGACATGTGCATGTCTCCCTCCTCTTTTATACTAACCGGTAGCCTAAAAGTAGGGACTGCCACCTGTGCATTGGAGAGTGGTGGGGGGGTTTTTCACAGCACTCTTTACATTAATTGCCACATTGCCATCTGGTGTGTGGATGGATTTCATGTATCAGACTTTTCTGAAGTGATCAGCCATTAACACAGAGACAGCCAACTAAAAAGTCTCTTGTCGGGCAGGGTAACCCAGGTCAATCGGATCGAAGTTTCTACCTGGTTGATGCAGATAGGGTTGCTCTGGCCCGAATTAAACTTTTATATGAGGTTCATGGGTTATATGTAACTCAAGCAGCCCTATCGTCAGGTTACTAGGATGCATGTAAACGTAGCCACTGAGCAGTGAAGCGAGTCAGACAGATCTAGATGTCCTTGGACTGGATATTAGCCAGTATAATGGAGCGCACCTTCTCGTAGGAGACCGAGTCAAACATCTCTGCCACCTGCTCGGGTGTGTTGGCCTCTGCTGATACTGCGTGGGAGGAGTTCAGCGCGTCTTTGGCCAAGGCGTTTAACCGCACCGACAAGAACAGGTTACCCTGGAAACAAACACTGGACTCATTGACAAGCACAGAGAGAAAAAAACAGAGACCAGCACACGGTAAAACATATACTGTATTCACTTGAACAAGTTATGAGAGGTAAGTGATGGTAAGCGATACTTACGATGTCCAGCTGAGGGAACTCTGTCTGCAGGGACATGTACTGCATGTAGGTGGCGAAGCCCTCGTTGAGCCACAGGTCATTCCACCAGCGCATGGTCACTAGATTACCAAACCACTGGGACACAACATCAGAAATACATTAGGACTAACAGCTCATTGGCTTACAGGGGCAGGAGGCTCAAGGTCAACATACAACTATCACACTGTTGTATTGAAGAAGGCCAGCATCAGAAATACGGGAATCTGGCTATAAAAATGTATTATGAGCTCCTAGGAGAGAGAAAAGACAGAACATCGTCGAAGAGTCTAGTATGGTCTGTCTCAGAGCGGTGGAGGTTTATAGCTAGAACACAGCCTGACCTGGTCGGGAAAGAGAGAGATAACATGTGTTACCAGCTTGTGAACAACAACTGGACCTCAGGCACCAATGTGTTTTGGGGCCTTTTCTTGAAGATAGAACTAGCTGTCCCAGCAATTCTGGAGTCACTTGGGTCATTTGGGTCATTCGGGGTCTCCCTGTGGAGACAACTGGACTCTAGATAGGGATCCCTCTACCAGCTGTCTGAATACAAATCAGTATTAAGACAAGGAAGTACATATAAAGGGGTGTGTGTGTGTGTGTGTGTGTGTTGAATGCAAATCAGTATTAAGATAAGAGAGTACATATTAAAGATATGTGTGTGTAGTGTGGGTGTGTATAAGAGGGTGTGGACTGAGAATATATACACAAATATATGCACAATTCACCATTAGAGAGGACTGGGACCCTAAGGAATCATTTGAGATTCGTTGTTTCTATCTATTAATCCTTATATAAAAAGTTGGCTGTGAGTCTTTGTGTTACGGAAGTAGTGGATCAGAGAACCGCATACACGTGCCCACACATTCACGCACACAAGAGAAGGAGAGAGGGACATACAGAGAAGATAGCGGTCCACATAGCGGCTGCAGGCAAAAGGGACGGAGAGAGTGAGCAACACCACACACACACACACACACACACACACATAGAGCCAACACACACACAGAAGCAACCAGAGACACAGAAACTACGTGTCCCTTGCCTGGTGCCACAGCTGATGCTAATGAGGTAATGTTAACATGTTTTTTTTTGGTTATGCTAACGTTAGCAAGCTAGCAAGCATGTCAATAACTTTGCCTAGCGTTCACAAACAGCTGACAGTATGTTTCACTTCAAGGTTGCCTAGCTATCCACACATCTCATTGTCCACTAATCAATAACATATTTTTTACGCCAGCAATGCCAATGAATATGGGAAAGTGCAAGCAGGAGGGAAGGAGAGGTAGAGAGAGAGAGAGAATAGATAGCAGTGCCCAAAAAAACACGGGACGTGTAGTGGCCCCATTGATCTAGTATGTAAAAAGAACATTATGACATTATACATTAAAAACATTATGTTTTGAATCTCGCCATTTCAAATGATGACAATTTTGAGTATGTTATGTTAATTCGGGTATTGAATTTTTTTTTTTTTTGAATTGAAATACTTTATTATCCCGTGGGGAAATTCGGTGCACAGTTTGCTCACATAGATCACGAATCACATAAATCACATTACCATTGAGTCACATATATCACACACTATTAAGTAATAAAAATAGAATTAGAGAATAGAGAATACGAAATATACATTCTGCTGTCTTTTGTGCTATGCTACCATGATCTACATCAATATACAATTGCAATTGCCTGTGCTGAGCAACATCCAACTTCTCCTATAGTACCATAACTAAAACAGAATAAAATAAATAAGAGTAAATAAAATAGAGTAAAAGTACAAATATCCCCCAGATAAGAATAGGGTGATATCATATAATATATATATTATATAAACTAAGTAGGAGTCAGTATATGGCTATTGCACGTTCTAGGATAGGGATAAGGCATAGGGCATTTGGTCCTAGTACAGTCAGCTTAAGATTATCTAGTAACAATCAACAGTAACCGGGTTTCAAGTATGAGAGGTATAAGTAGAGTAGTGCAAGACATAACCACCATCATAAGTATAACAAATGTGCAAATTTGCTGCGACTAGTGTGCAGCCTCAGGTTTGTGCAAATGCATTGTAATGTCCTTCAAATTGCATCAATAGTCAGTA
>OMKL01137404.1:0-20675 GCA_900302295.1 Parasudis fraserbrunneri
AAGATTGCCCGGTGTTCCTTTTCCAATGAGTTCAAAGCTGTCAAAGTAGAGCTGGCCCAATCAAGAACAGAGAACAGCCCTTTTCTGGAAGTGGGTGGCTTGGTTACATTTTGGAAGTAATAATGTTAACGTCATGTTAGCCTTTTTTGGTGAATTAACCCGGTGATGACAGCTACAACTAGCCTACAGGCTAAACCCAGAATAAAGAAAGGACATTAGCATACCACTGTTCCCAATCTCTCCCTTGCGCGTTTTCACACCCTCCTCATCATCATCGTCCTCCGTTTCAGACCAATTGAAATCCTGCTGGTCGTTGCAGGAAACGTCGGGGTTGTGGGCCTTTTCTTCGATCGATGTTAGTTTTTCCAGTGAATTACAGTCAGCTCCAGCTTGAGGTTTGCTCACGTTACTAGCTTCAGTATGGCTAGCAATACAATCGGCATCGCAGCTAACATTGGCCTCTCGTCCATCGTGGGAATTCTCCACGGATTTTAAACTACTCACTGTATCGGTCTGTTTGGAATTACTTTCCGATTCGCACATCTCGACCCTCCCCCCTGGTTCTTCCACCTCCTCGACAGGGGAATCCTGCCGTTTCGGGGACTCTGCTGAGTGTATCGCGGCCATGTTTCACCCATGCACCCGTCTTCTTGCACAGCAGCACAACAGCAGAAAGCTAATTGAATGTCCACAGTGACGTCGAGGGCCTGTCTAGTAGCAGCATACAGATCAAGGTCTTTAGAAAAAATAATATAGGAACAAGAACCTTGATACAGATCGCAATTGTAGTTGCTTGATAAGAAATGCACCAACATATTTATTCTAAAAGTATTTAATTCTACAAACATCTCCTCTATAGTCTTTTGGAATGCTTTAATTCCAGACAGAATGGAAAAAAGCATTTCCATATAAATTATATAGGCCTATCCCGTAATAATCAAAAGATGTATCCTTGAAATACATGAAATATAATATCCGTGTGACCATTGTCTAAATCCATGGGCATATACTAAATGTACTTCTACAAAACAAATGCATTTTGAATTCTGTCATTCTTTTATTTCGTGCATATTAATTATTTTGTATACACTTGGGAATAACCTAAAATAAATTAAATTAAGACGTACCGGTATGTGCAACAAAAATTTTTGATTTGTTATGTAATGCATGAAACCTAAGCTATCAAATATGTTCTGAACTTTTTCAATATATAAAATCAACGTCTAATTTAAATCGATAATCTCATTAAGTCTCCTGAAAGTCAAATATCAAAGAAAAGGTTTATGAAATACTTTGTTTAATTCAATAACTCCTGACCTTTATCTTTTTTATTTTATTTTATCATGATCTCCAATTTTCTCCTCTGCATATTGCTAATATGGAGTTTGGGTAATTTTTCTTGTGTAGTCGTAACACTACTTCTGTTTTTATTGTATTTGTATTGAATAGATTTAAAAAATGCCATGTTAATCCATCTTTATTTTATTTTATAGCTGCCAATAAAGTTGATTAGTATTTCAAGTATTTGAAAAAATACAGATCACAGTTGTGGTAGTAAGTGGTGCTCACTGACACTTGCTCATTTTACAATTCTAAATCCTTAATACAAAAAAGCATGTGCCAATTTGTAGATTATTTGTAACATAACCCTTTGAACAGAGCTATTAATTTACATGTTCAAACTTTACACTCAGAAGTCAAGGACAACGAATGATTGATGCAGTTGATTAATTGGTAGTAGCATTGGGCATGGTTGACTTTATTAAAGTTTAATTAATACATTTCTGCTGAATGGAAGCTATCTACAAAGTATAAACTGTGCAAAATGGTACACAAATATTTCTCTTTGTTTAGGTATATGTTGCAGTATCCTTGCAACAATCTACATACTTGTGAGACGTACTGCATGCGAGATATTACATAGGCCTATACTGATTTATGCTTTATAAATTTGTTCAGAAACATTCATGAAAAACTTGAAGCCTACTGTATGCATCTGACATGGTCCACTTGTGATAATTATTGCCAAATAACAGATTTTCATAAGACTTGTCCTGTTTGTCTCAAAATGCATTGAATAGAATACAATTTCATTGTCCGACCAAGGCGAGGAAATGTGTCAAGAAACTGCTTACAAAGCACAGGCATACATTTGCAGGTAAATTACAATAGCTATATATACTGTACCCTATAATATGTGGTAATGGCTGCAGATTACAAGTGCTTTATGACAGTGTAATGATTGTCTATCTACAGCATTCAGACAGTACTGAAGAAGTAAGAGCATCATGAGTTTCTCAGCTTTGCTGCAAAGCATGTACAAATACATGCATATTTAACATCTGCACCAGCATTCTTGACTGGGCAATGCAAGTTCCTCACTCTCACAGGTAAAGATGTTACAGTGCAGAACCGCTGTTTTTCAGGAAATGTGAGTCTTTTAGCATAAAAGATTAGAGAATCCGAGCAAGTAGTAAGGTCTACCCTTTTGCCTCATTTGTGTTTCTAATCCATCATGTTGAGCATTCTTTGACCAAAAACACTGGTCTAAGATGGATGACCCATCTGGAGAAGACAGTAAAAGAAAACTCAGAGTTTATGGCATATTCTTTACAGTAACAACTTCACTAGAAAAAGGATGATTTTTAACCAGATTTTGTGACAGCAAATAAATATAGGCTACTTAACATTGAAATCAGAGTCTTTGTAAAATACATTTTCTTCTCAACGCCGCCTTCTTCGCCTATGATCTACAGTTCTTCCCCGTCTTGGCCTCTGCACACTTCCATTTACACCTGTGGGTGGATCAGGATGAAAAGTACCATGTATATCTGGTGGTGGCGGTGTGGGTGCCACTGCTGAAGCTGACTGATTATTTGAACGTTGAGGGAGCTGCTGCTGTATTTGAGGTTGATGTTGTTGTGACTGTTGTTGTACTACATGTGGTTGCTGTTGATGTTGTTGCTGTGGTTCTACTCGTTGTTGCGACTGTGGTTCAGTCTGTTGTAGCTGCTGCTGCTGTTGAGACTGTTGTGGCTGTATGTGCTGTTGGGATTGCTGTGGCTGTTGAATTCGATGTTGCTGTGGATGTGGTTGCTGCTGTGCCTCAAGCACTCCTAAAAGCCTTTGTAAGAGGACATTGTTTTGCTGTAGACTAACTGCAAGTGTCTCTTGGGAGGCAACAAGTGTTCTCATGTCATGTCTGAAACTTTCACCAAACTCCCTCAGACTATTCTCTATCCGATCTCCCAGCTGAATAGCTGCTTCCCCTAGCCCTCTGAGCTCATCTTCAAGCCATGAGCTACGGGATGGGGCTTCAAGGGGACCCTGTTGGGCTCCAAGTGAGGGTTGGGGACTAGGTTGTGGACTGCCATTGAGGAAAGGAGCACTGTAGAGGGGAGAGGGAGGCAGCCATCGGTCTGATGGAGGGGGTGGTCCGATGCCAAGTCCAAGTCCTAAACCCAGTTTGTCCTCCATGCTGTTCTCTGCCCCTTCACTCTCTGGCTCTCCCACCTCCCTTTCCCGCTCAGGATTGTCCTCATCTTTCTCCAAACCATCTCGCTCTGACCCTTCCCCTCCTCCAACTGAGAAAAATATAAAGAAAAATAGATTATAAATCTTCATGAAAGGCTAACCATAGGCTATGGATGAATAATCACATCCATAATCATATGAACCAAGTCCAAAGAAAAAGAACAAAGCTATTAATTTTTACCTGGATCAGAGTCGGTGAAGCATGGGAAACTGGTCTTCGGTCTGGTGCTGTGCTTTTGCCTGGACTGATGAATCCTGGGGCTTGACTGGGATGGCCGTCCAAGCATAGAGGTCCCTCTACTTGATGGCAGGTAACAGCTACGGTGGCGGGCATCAGCGAGCCTCCCCCCATTTCGTCTTTTTAAGTCATCCCATCGCTTCTTAACCTCTCGAAGGGTACGTGGGACTCTGGATACAGCGTTGACTCTCTCAAGGATTCCTGCCCAGATGCGCTCTCTCTCCCGTCGCCGGAGCCTTCCTGCGGGACCAAAGAGCTCTCCTTCACACCGTGTTACTTCTGACACCAACACCTCCAGCTCTGCTCCACTGAATCGGCTCTTTCTTTTACCTGCGCCACCTGCAGCCAAAGCTGCAGACATGCCTCTATCTGCAGAAAGAGGGAAGAAGGAGGAAAAAGCTAAATAGAACATGATAAGCTGAAGAAGCCCTTATTTTTCAAACAGTACTTTATGAAGTCTTTGGCTGGGCTTAAGATTCATACTGGCTAATATAATTAGGCTTACT
The DNA here is from genome assembly GCA_900302295.1 of Parasudis fraserbrunneri. Lineage (NCBI taxonomy): Eukaryota > Metazoa > Chordata > Actinopteri > Aulopiformes > Chlorophthalmidae > Parasudis > Parasudis fraserbrunneri. The sequence continues at coordinate 4,279 of OMKL01137404.1, forward strand.
TACTCTGGTAATACAATCATTACATAAGCCTAGATGTCAAAACATTAATTGCCTTCTGGTGCATGCATTGCACAATAGTTTCCACATAAACCAGGAAATGTGGGCTCCTGTTTCCCATTATGGCTGTCAAGGCTTACTTTGTTCAATGGACATGAGGTCATCCGAGGACATGCCTGGCGCCATGATGTTGGGATGAACCACTACCACATTGAAGGGGAGTCCTCCAGGTAGCCCACTGTTCTGATCACAGCTGCCATCTGAGTCCTCGTCTTCCCTGGGGAAACCATCCTCTGAGACTCCCCCTCCAAAGGGCCCCTCCGGAGACTCCACTTTGATGTGCATGGGAGGTGATTGCTCATACAGCAGTCCCCCCTCCTCGTAGTATTCAGTCATGAGTCAGGCCTGATTTACAGAAGAACTGACTCGCAGGGTGATTCACAGAGTGTCTGGCTGCCTCTGCCCCATTAATGAAAAGTTGAGGTATGATTGAATTAATTGCTGATAATGAGTATCAAACCATTGTGTACCACCACTGGCATATATCATTAACTACTACTACTACAACTACAGGTTGTACTAAACTGGATACTTTTGTTATCTAGGCCACTATATCATTATGGGAAACAATTACAGTAAAATTCACTGAATATCAAAAATCATGTTTCAGATCAATCAAATCTTTGGTTTAAAAGTATATTTACACTGTGCCTAACAAAAGCAAGGAGTCAAGAGATACATCTATAGCTGGCTGCAGTCACTAACTTAGACCCATTTCCATACGTATAATTGTGGCACTGAATAGATATCTTCATTATGAAAAGAACATCACAAGTGCAAGACCTTGAAGGTTGACACCTGGAAAAGCTGAAGCGATGCATTCGACAGGTCAGCTCAGCTGTCTTGCAAGAAGTTGCAACATCGAGGTAGATGATCGGTTCTAGAGCTGAATGTAAAAACAAAACGATCTAGGTCACAACATAACCAATGTTAAAACACCCAAAATAGAATTAATTGGCAACGATATTGACTTCAGTATTCTGTCGCATCGATGCGCATTTTTTTCTGCACTACATCCGCAATGGTTGCGTATCCCGCATACATTAGGTGCTGATCTTGCAATGTAACGTTAGCTAGCTAAGTACACAGGTCGAAGTTATGCTGCAATGTATTATTATTCGGAGCACAAATGAAATAGACCTGATTGCAATGATTTTGTTTTTCTTACCTCATGATAACTACACATGGGAGGCAAAACAAAACAAAAACACATTTGATGCAGCTGTTAGCTCATCTGCCGAGCTGTACACAAACCGAAGAAAGTCGCTGTTTATTGACGTCATTATCACGGGGTACGTCCAGGACCGACACGCTTTAAACGTTGGATAAAAGATACAGTCACTAGACGCTTATTTTGTCAGCGCTTAGCTACCCTACTAACAGGTGGTAGCTAATGCATAAATTGTGGCATCGCCAGTTTATTGATAGAGGAATTAGCCAAATAACGAGGACATTATTGAATGAATGTTAGTTTATGATGATACCAGTCATAACATTTTCAGCACATTTTCATACTCTGAATGTGATTTTAATTAGCCTATAATGAGACAATGTTCCATCCACTAACAACTAGATTGGATTTTTTTTTTGGGGGGGGGGGGGTTATTGCAAAAATACTGTATACCGGTATGTAGTTGGAACACTGATTGACTGATTGAGTTTATTCGACACAATTGAAATACATTGTAGGCTACCCATAGGCATATCACATTAAACCTCATCAGGATAGCACAATCAATTCACGACTTATTTACATTGTGCTCCACAGTGGACAGTCAGTCATACCAATTACTTTTTATTTAGGCTGGTATATGAAGCAGCTACAAATAAAACCGGCAGTAAAACATAAGGCAGTACTTCGTATATATATATAATTTCAACTATAGGCAACTGACAGGCATTTGTTTTGTTTGTGTTTTTATCCGTTTAAGATTTCATGTAACGTTATAACATATTTTATGTAACATTAAATTTAAATTAGAAACTATTTAAAATATATTTGGCTTTATGGATATGACATGTTCCTAATAAAGTCCTAGAGAACATCAGATAGTGAGCCAATAAGGTGGGTAGCATATAAGACCTGCTCCAACTGCTCCTGCCTGTCTTGTGTAGCAGCTGAAACAGCAATCATGAAGTACTTCATTCTTTTGGTTCTGTTTGCTGTGGCATGTAAGCTCCCCCTCTCTCTCTTTTTTGTAGGTTACAGGGGGATAATAGCCTAATCTAAGACACGACTTTCAGTTATTTTCTGTGATGTACTCAATCTACAAATCATAGCATTATGAACAACTGTATTCAATTATTTTACAGATATCCTCTAGATAATATGTAGCCTATTTGTTGAAGGTGGCATAGGCACATTTTTTAAGAACCATTTTGGTACGATTTGATGAAATTGTCTTTACATCCCAACAGCTACTAATAAATCAAATGCACTGAGAAAAAAATAAATCCAGTTTCGGTGACTGTCCCAGGCCCTGTAATCAAACATTCTAAAATCTCAGGGTGGCCTGAATTTTAACAAGCAGTCAGATTTCTTATGCCTGCCAAGTGGTGTTCCTGGGGTCCCTACTAGCTGACGACATCATGGTATTCAAGGCTTCCTGGGTTCTATGCACAGCATGCGTTTTAACATTGACAATGAATCTGAATTAGTAAATAGAATAAACAATGGATAATTACCAAATAAACAATGAATTTCAAGAAAATGTGTCACAGACAAATCATATTAAGGCATACGTAGATATAAACCGGCAACTGCTTAGCCTGTCATCTTCATAAAAATAGGTGCAGTCAGGTTCTTTTTGAAGGACTTCCAACTTTCTTTTTGTATTTCAGTTGCTGCCCCTATTGATGAAGAGGACAAGATTGTTGGAGGATTTGAGTGCAAGAAGAGCTCTGTGCCCTACCAGTCTCTCTGAACTCTAGCTACCACTTCTGCGGTGGTTCCTTGATATATAGATACATTAGGCCAACAATTATAATGGCAATAATTCAGATGGCTCCCTTTGGAAAAACTGTTTTATATATGCATACTTTATACCTGTAAACAGATGTACTGATTCCTTCATTATTAATATAATTTACATACATCTTGTGCAACCCTCATATCCCTCTCCCCACAGCCGCGTTCAGGTGCGTCTGGGTGAAAACAACATTGCTGTCAATGAGGGCACTGAACAGTTCATCAACTCTGCAAAGGTCATCAGGCACCCTCATTACAGCAGCCACAACCTGGACAATGACATCATGCTGATCAAGCTGAGCAAGCCTGCCACTCTGAACAACTGCGCCCGTACCGTGTCCCTGCCCAGCCGCTGTGCCAGCTCTGGCACCCATTGTCTGATCTCCGGACAGGGCAACACCAGCAGCTCTGGCAGTAAATACACTATAACTATGAAATTTAAGCAACTTCTAAGAAATTATCAAAATTTACCTGAGTCATATATCATCTCTTTATTAACAAATATTTTGTTAATTTCATGAAACTAGAGATCTTTTGGAAGCAAATTATGCAATCATGGTATTTCATCAGTATTTATATTGCCTTTGGTTGATTGATTGAGATTCTTTATTAACAAAACAACATACTTCCAACATACACCGGTACAGTTTACACAGTACAGAACAGTTCAGTATGAGGTCTGCTAATCGGATAAAAACCCAAATAAGTCTTTCAACTTGTTTAAATTGGGGTCCTTGGTACTCAATTCATGGTGATTGTACCTGTCCTTAATTTGATGGAATGAAAAAGAACCCAATAATATATGGATAGGCTACTGTTTCACTGAAACATTTATAAGGATGAACAGGAAGTTTCTTTTTTAACATAATAGACAGTAAATTACAACTATTTAGATTACAGAAAATATGCAGATGATTAAACATACATTTCATGGATCTAATTCGTGCCTAATTAATGCACAACATACAACCCCTTATAAAAAGTATAATGGTATTACTATGGTAGTGACCACAAAATGATGGAAATACCATCAGGATCATGGTTCAAATTGGATAATACCATGGTATTATTTAAGTACAAAAGTGGTACCATGGCGATAGATGACTTTTACCATGGCAGTACCATGGTAAATTATTTATACAATGGCCGGTACCATGGTAAAACTGAAATTACCATCAAACTACCATGATGCTTTTTCGTAGGGGACATTAAACAATAGATGAGAAGTTTTAAATTATACACAAGTACCGGTATTAAAGGACTATACAGTATTATGTTTTAGTCCATCAATAAAGTGTTCTAATATCCATAATTTCCCACCACTATCATCAGCTTTTCCCGTTGAGATTATTTTAGTTCTAGCATATACTCATAATTCCAGCATAATTAAATATTGTCAACAATATAGAGCATAACATCTTGCCAACAGATGCATCTAGTTATTTGTTAGAATAACATGACAATGGATCTGCACATGATTCCAACAAGAGCAAAACAGTAGAATACTGATGTGTAATAGAAACTGTACAACAGAAAAATAATGCATTGTACTCTTAAGAGCATACGTGTCTCTGTGACAAGTACTTGCAGTATGGTCTGACCGCTTCCAATGTGCAAAGGAACAGGTGTTGTTTTTTGTTTGTTTTTTACAATAATGTCAATATGACCTGTGTATCACAACTTTTAAGGTCAAGGTCTGGAGGACTGGCTATGTGGATATGAATCCTAATCCATGATCCAAAAGATTTTAATGGTAAAATACAATGTATAATGCAACCTACAAAGATATTGTTTTCTTTCCCCCCTATCAATGAAGACAATATCTGAAGCAATTAACATAGATTAAAATCCATATAATTAATTTCATTGATAAGAAACAGGTATTTTCTCAGATTGTTAGCAAAAAAATGATATGCTTTGAACTCTTGCAAGCATGTAAACCACAAGTTATACATTTTTGTAAACCTTGTGAAAAATTAGGAGTTATAGTGTTACAATTTTACTGAATGCTATTTAGTTTACATATGTTGCACAAACTTTATTTGTGTGTGTGTGTGAGAGAGAGAGAGAGAGAGAGAGAGAGAGAAGGGGAAGGTGTGTGTGCGGGGAAATGGGGTAAAAGTCACATTATCAGTATGCAGGCCCTCATCTACCACATGTGCTTTCACACACACATCTGTTTGAGAGATGGGTAAATATGGAAATATGTGTCCTTGACTGATCAGATACCAGAGGGACAGGGTGGATTTAAAAAGGTCTCCTCAACGTGGGTGTGTCACCAAGGCAAAGACAGTTGCAATCATGAAGGCTTTCATTCTTCTGGCTCTGTTTGCAGTGGCATGTGAGTATGAAAACTTGAGATAATGCTACTGGTTGTAAGATGTATTTGCAGAACAATGTTGGTCATTTTGCCATCAAGGACTGAAAACTGGTCTAGTCAAGGACTTAGTTGTAATTCAGCAAGCCAGACGAAAAGTTGAAAACTGCAAGACATTTCTTTGAAAAATTCTACCATGTAAAGACCAAACAATAACTTTTGTCTTCATCAGATGCCGCCCCTATTGAGGATGAGGAGGACAAGATTGTTGGAGGATATGAGTGCAGGAAGAACTCTGCGCCCTACCAGGTATCTCTGAACTCTGGCTACCACTTCTGCGGTGGTTCCTTGATCTCCAGCACCTGGGTGGTGTCTGCTGCTCACTGCTATAAGTCGTAAGTGCATATATTCCATTTTACATTCAGCTGACTTAATAAAAATGATACACCTGCCATAAGCATTGGCTGATCGATTTTAAAAAATGGCAATTTCAGAGAATGTTAGGTATCTACCTTAGGCCAACATTTATAATGACAGATGATAAACTTAATTTGAGCCCAGCCAGGTCCCCCATATGGGAAACCAAACATATATCTGCCTGCCAAAGGCAAATCTTCCCTGGCCAAGGAAGATATTAGGCATACCAGGCTACAGGCAATACTACTCTGCAATACATGGATACGTTATACCTGTAAACAGATGTACTGATTGCTTCATTATTAATATCATTTACATACATCTTGTGCAACCCTCATATCACTCTCCCCACAGCCGTGTTCAGGTGCGTCTGGGTGAACACAACATTGCTGTCAATGAGGGCACTGAACAGTTCATCAACTCTGCAAAGGTCATCAAGCACCCTCGTTACAGCAGCCGCAACCTGGACAATGACATCATGCTGATCAAGCTGAGCAAGCCTGCCACTCTGAACAACTACGTCCGTACCGTGTCCTTGCCTAGCCGCTGTGCCAGCTCTGGCACCCGTTGTCTGATCTCCGGATGGGGCAACACCAGCAGCTCTGGCAGTAAGTACACTATAACTATGAAATTTAAGCAACTTCTAAGAAATTATCAAAATTTACCTGAGTTATATTATCATCTCTTTTTTTCACTCTAGACAACTACCCAGACCGTTTGAGGTGCCTGGATGCCCCCATCCTGAGTGACAGCAGCTGTAGGAGCGCCTACCCTGGACAGATCACCTCCAACATGTTCTGTGCTGGTTTCCTCGAGGGAGGCAAGGACTCTTGCCAGGTAGGAATCAAAAGCTAGCTTTCTAATGTTGACGGCATTGTGTTAGAACATTGAATAAAATCAGCTGTTTGAACAAAGTAACACTTTTATCAGTGAATGGAGCCTGGAGGTTCTCTTTCAAGCAAACACATACCTGCGCGTAACTTACAGTCACATTTGTACAAAACATTAGGAACATATTCCCAGGTTTGGGTAACACCCTCTTTTCCACAAATCCATGCCTCAAGGCAAATAAATCTCACCATCTACATCTCCTCTTAATGATTGAAGTAATTTAATAGGTAAAATCAATAAGGGTCCATTTATTTCATGAAAATTAAAATAAAATGTTTATATGCCACTTCAAACCCAGCATTAAAGATCCCCTCTCATACTAGTTTCAGAACTCACAATGGGCCATTGGCCTTCTTCTGGTGGGTCCCCACATGAGCCATGACAACAGTAGTAACAGGTCTCTTATGTTTCAATGAGCCTTGGTCCCATGACGAGAAAAAAATAATCTCATTTAGGAGGGACAGAATACCCAGCATTCAAAATTCTCCATCAGAAACCTTTGCGTTTGTCATGTAAAACAGTAGATTTAGGACCCCAGAATTGATACACACTAGGCTGCGGACCCCCATTTGATAAAATCTTGTCTCCTGGACCTGTCTGAGCAGATTTTTGTTAGATATGATTTTGTCCAGAACTCCATCGCTGTCTTTTCTGTAGTTGAGATTGGAGAACAGTGGAGAAAGTGAAACCTGTGATAAAAATAGTAATTCTTATATAAACTCTCATTGGGCTAACTTCTAGTCACTGAAATAATAGTGAAATGTAACTAGTCATTTGGCGGGGAACCCCCTGGAATCCTCTCAAGGACCCCACTTTGAGAACCACTGATGTAGAGTGGGTGTTGCATACTCAGTGTATTGCATGTCTTACCTACTACCATCATTTATCTCTCTCCCCCTCAGGGTGACTCTGGTGGTCCCGTGGTGTGCAACAATCAGCTCCAGGGTGTGGTGTCCTGGGGTTACGGCTGTGCTCAGAGGAACAAGCCTGGTGTCTACGCCAAGGTCTGCAACTACAATTCCTGGATCAAAAGCACCATGTCCTCCAACTAACTTATCTTTACTGGAAGGAACATTTGCTTTAAGACAGGAATGCCAACTGATGGAAGAAAATAAAAAAAATCTTTCTCTGCTAACTATGTGTTGTCTAATTTTCTCAATCAACTTTGGACCATTGCTACAGCTATAAAAGATCATAATGTCATCTATAGAGGTAATTATTATGTATAAAAAAACAAGGACACACAGTGTCGCGCATAGATTGAACTGGTCTTACACAAAGTGCCATGCCTGTGAGTGGCGAAGTGTGAGTGAATGACTGAAGGAGAGACTGAGTGAGTTTGTGACATTGCCTATATAGGTGCTTCACATCTAAAAAATAGCTACTGCTGATTAACCTCCTAAAATATTCATGTCACCCAAAACGTTTGTGCAAGGCAACAGCTATAGGTAATGTAGCCTGTCCATCTAACCTAGCATAAAATAATATGTTTTTGTTTTCACTAGACAACACTCTGGGCATCTGGACAGATGTGAAAAAGTGCCTCTCTTCTCATAGAACAATATCAACAATATCATTGAAAAACAGATGGATTATGTTGTGATATATAGCCAAATTTAACATTTTGAATATTCAATCTATAAAACATGGGGGATGGGACTAGGAAAAATATTAAGATAAAAGGTCCTTTTATTGTTGAATTACACAATGCATATGAACATAAAATATATACAACTGGGTTTCAATCAGAATAACAGGTTTTCAAATGTGACCAGACCCTCTCATGAATGAACTTCAAATGAAAAATCTGCCCAGAATCAGACTTTCTTACGTATTGGCACTCTAGCTAACCTTCATATTAAGAACTACACGTTATCAGTTTTGAAAAGGTTTCAACAATCCACATACTTGCAGTATTTTACTCTGGATGCACACAGCACTCAAACTTAGTTTAATCTGAAAACATTTGTGTCTTTGTCTGAAGGATTCAGACAGATTTTGAAGTATCATCTGTGAGGGGGAGCAAAAACTGTCTGGTCACTGATGCAACATCTGAATTCAGCCATTAACCTCCAACACTAAAAGTCCATAGAAAATCAAATCACTGTTGTAACTTCTTGACACAAACTTTTATACAGTTTGTTATCAAAAATATTAAACAAGTGTTAAAATGTATGCCCTGATGAAGGTCTTCTAGCTGAAAGCTTGGCTTTTCAATGATACAAAAAAACGTGCATGGACCTAAGTGTGCGGAACAAAGCGTTAAAATGCCAACATGCTCATGGTGTGAACAGGAATTATTTTAATTAAAACCTAATTTCAGGGGGTTGTGAAGAACCTTTGACCTTTGATCTACATTTGTTTGTCCGATGTAGATCAATAACTTGCACTGAGGAGTAGGCATATATGGTTTTGACAAAAACACACCATTAACGACAATACAAAAGCAATCTTGGCCATACAGTGATTCAATGTTTAGATTAAGTAAGATAATGCTTTAAGTTTGGATAAAAAAACAAACAACAAAAAAAAACCATCTACAACATCTACATAATTGTTTGTTTTGAGGAGAAAAACATATTTCAAAATGGACATCCCCACACACTCTAAGGCAACACCACAAGTCAAATGCAAACTCCTCAGTTGTCACACAGTAGCCTGTGTGGTCTGGAAATAAGAGCTGATGTACATAAGTAGTGGTAGATGTTCTCCATTAAGTTAATTACAACTGTCCTCTAGCATGCTGCAAATAATGCTGGTACAGCTCTGAAATGGTAGGACATGTACTACCACACACAGCACACTTCAAGTCCTCAGAAGACCCTTCACACTCCTTTAATTTCATATCACCGCTAGGACCTTGCTTTTTTGGACTTTTCGAAATTCTGGCCTGCGCTGCATTTTCCTCAATTATGTCATGACTGGGAGTGGATTCTCCCTCTGGATGCCAAAGTGTGCTGCTGGGCTGTTCTGCAGTTTTCCATGACTCAAGACACTGATTCTGGGCCAAGGGAACCGCAGTTATCTGTGGTGGTAGTGAGGGAACTGGGCATTCAGGTGAGGGGTCCATTTGGAGAGGAGGGTAGTAGTAGGTATGATGAGATTCAGGGCGGAGGTCTGTTGTACAACTGTCCATGTGAGGGTTGAACATATTCCTGCTTGAATGTGCACTATGATCATCTAGGGATAAGTGGTAATCAGAGTCCTTGTTTATGTCTTGTAATGAGGAATGGCAAACTTGGTGACTAAAAAGCAAATCTAGTGTCTTAAAGCTGGCGTTGCACTCCTCACATTGATAAGGGAGTGACACTTTATTTGGCCTCCCTTGAATCCACTGGTATTCTGGGTGCTCCGTCATATGCCTTTTGTAGGGCCCGACAAAACGAAAACCTTGGCCACACTGAGGACACGTGAAACGTCCCCGTCTCTGTCTGTGGATTCTCTGGTGATGCCACAGTTTCTTCCAATTTTCCAGGGTTTTGCCACAACAGCCACATGTGTAACTTTGACCACGAGCATGAGTGAGCATGTGGGCTCGGAGTCTTCCCATGTGTCGGAAGAGTCGGCCACAGCTTGGACATAAATATTTCCTGGGGTCTGATCTATTGTCCAGCTTGTTTAACTTTGATACAAGGTGTGAGAGATGCTGGGGGGACATAACAGTTGATTGGAAAGGTTTCTTTGAGGGTTTCTTGTGGCGGGTCTGTGAAGACTCCAAAGACTCGTGACTAGTTACTTTCTGTGTTTCACAACTCACAGACGAGACAACAGGAGCTGCAATCTGCCCTGATGAATTCCTCCTATTTCTAGGCAGTGAAAACTCAAATGTTCCCCGTCTCCCTTCATTAGCAGGAGCATCTCCCTCTCCTCTAGCTCTGACACACTGATTGCGATGTACATTAAATTCTGACAACACGCCAAAAAGCTTGTCGCAGAATAAACAGCGGTAAAGCTTTGCACCGGTGTGGTCTTTCATATGACTGTTGAAATCTTGAAGTTGGTAGTAAGTATTCTTGCAGATGTGGCATGTGTAAGACAGTGAAGGCTTGAAACGTCTCTTAGTCTGTGCACCTTGATTGTCCTTTAAAAATCTGCAGGGATGGTTTTTTGCATTACTATAATGAGTGAATGATTTCCCACAGAGTGTACAATTATAACGTTTGACAGACCAGTGGGTCAACTCATGGACACGAAGGAAATATGCCTGACCAAAGCCTCTCCCACATATATCACATTTGTACGGCTTCTCCCCAGTGTGTACACGCACATGTCTTACTAGCGCAGACTGAAAGGGGAATTGTTTCCCACAATATTGGCAAGTAGGTTTGCCGTTTTTACGTACTGAAACTGGTGTATGAGAGGCTTGTTTGCTGTTATGATCATCACGTTTCCTGCGTTTGTCAGGCTTCTCCTCCTCAGAGTCCTGCTTGGGCACGTGTGAGTGCATCTTCATATGGGAGGGATACTCAGAGCTTGCAAGGTTGTGTTTATGTGTCTTCAGGTGAAGATTTAAATTAGAGTTCTTGCTGAAAGATTTACCGCATTCATTGCACTTGTAGGGTCTTTCTCCTGTATGAATGCGGCGGTGGATAATATACTGAGACAGAAATTTAAACGAACGACCACAGTCCTTACATTTCAACAGCACCTTTTCCCTTCCTACAGGGGAGCTGCCATTTGAATTACCCTCCTGATTATCGGAGTCTCTCATTTTTGGAGCTTTACTTTTACTTTTACGGTCCCGTGTTTTTGGCACTGAAACTGGTTCTTCCTGTAACAAAGGTCTTCTTCTCTTTTCTTGCTTGCTTCTCCTGTATCCAAAAAGGCTTCGTCTTCTTTTGGGTGGTTTGGGCTCTCCTTGTTCATTACATTTCTTGACATTTCTTCGCCGTTTATCAATAGGATTTGCAAGTGGGATCTGGCCTTCATTGTCTTCATAATTCCAACTGGGACACTCAGACTTCATTGTTGTGTTGGCATGATATTGTGAAGACATAAGACTATTTGACTCTGACATGGAATTAAAATTATCCAGCTCAATCTCAACATCTTCATCCTTAATGTTAGACAGGATGTCAACTGTCCTTGATGGATTTCCGTCTCTCTCAGAGCTTCTCACACTAGAGCTGGAAGGATCTCTAGTCTGTGGAGACACTGCACTAATCAGTGACTGGGATTCAGCACTTGCATTCGAGTTCAGTAACTGCCCAGCTTCAGGCTCACCACTTGCTCTGGGGCTCAGACTAGGCTGACACTGTGAGGGGGTAACTGGTGGCTTGGGTAGTAATCTCCTTTGTCCCAACGCAACCTGTCTCACTGTTGTTCTCCGTCCTTCTCCAGGCCGGGCGATCAGTTGTCCTTCTCTATTTACACCAGCTTCCTGTTTGATAGTGTTCAGTTTTCCCATCACATCAGCCTCTCCTCTTTCTCCAGCACCAGTATCACTGCTCACCACTGACGAATCATCCAGGCTTACACCAAGTCTGGACAATTTAGCTACATCGTGTTGACCAGGTAACTTGCGCCTCCTTTTAAACCCTCGTTGGATAGTTTCACTCGTATTTTTTGCATGTAACACCATGGGAGCGGTTATATTTCCATCTGATGTTGTAGGCTGTTGTTCCCTCCTACTCCTCAGTCTCCTTGCAGGACCACTATCTTTATCAGCATCAGAAACATCAGTTTCACAAGAGTTAACTATGCTGTCATTAAAAGCTGTGGTTTTCTTTTTTCTAGGTCTCCCCCTTTTCTTTTTTAAGTCTACTGGGGTACTATCTGCTGGTTCACCATTAGCAACACCCCGGGGACCAGATATCTCGTTTTGGGGCAGATCATGCATTCTGGGACCTTTTACATTATCAGTTTCAAAAATCTCACCATTGTTGTGGTTCACGTCTGCTTGCAAAGGAATCACGCTAACCGTACAAGGTATTGTATCACTTTGCTTATTTTGCCCATCTGCGTCCAGACCAGAAGGATGCTCATCTTTTTTTGCCTCTGTGCTTTTTCTCTTCACAGGGTGTCCATATTTTCTATGGACTTCCACAGATTCCATTTGAATGTCTGTTGGAGAGGTCAAAATATTCTCAGATGCATCTCCATCTCCTGACTTCTCTTCCATTCTTGCTCGTGACACTGTGTTTCTTCTATGATTCCAATCAACTTGACCAGAGTCTATTGTTTCAGAATTAACAGGGTTATCAGTTCTCTGACAGCCCAATGATGAATATGAGTTAGAGGAGGGTAGGGTCACCTCTGTGTCCTTCACGCCTTACTCCTCCTTCCAATTAGAGGTCAGGTAATGGCTGCTGTCTTCCTCTTCACATATCTTCTCTTCATGTGTCTGAGGAAAACAAAAATCGTACTTAGTGATTCATAATGCAAGACTTTCCTGAAATTACAGGGCTAAACAAACCAACCAATCAAACATCAAAACAAACAAGAATCAACAAATACAAAGAAACCCAAACATACTTGTCAGCATAGTGGTATATGTTAAAGCTGTTGTGATTTGTTTTATACCACTATTCAGAGCTACACCTGTAAGCTCTGGATGTGTCTATAGCCACGATAGGCAAAACATTTTGGTGTTGATCGTCTAGCTGGCTGACTGACTACCTGTTTGCAGTCTGTAGAGACATGACAGGACCTGAGAGGATCGCAAGGAAGAGAAGTTAATTCAGAGGGTGAGACTGTATTTTGGTCACTGCTTCCTCTGCTGGAGGACATTTTACTACCCATGTCATCGGTCTGTGAATTAAACAGAGTGACATGGTGGTTGCAGCTCATGAAAAGCAGAGACTTTTGTTCCTTAAGTACAATACACTCTTAAGTGGTCAAAATTTACATTGAATTAATCAAATTCAACATTTCTTTAAGAATCAGCAAAAAATACAGGCTGCACACAGTTTTAAGTCTTCCTCGATGATGTGCTTGAGGAAAAACTGTCAAAGACTTGGGTGTGTAAGATATCTTTTGCATTGGCTATAACATAAAAAAAAATAATGTTGTGCTGTTGCTCATCAGGGCTTGGGAATGCACAGAGACCTTATACTTTTTTTCTTGACTGTGGGGATTTCTTCATTAATGCCTGACCTTTAGGCTAAACCCCGAATGGGCATGTCATCTTGAGGCCCATTGGAAATATAGCCCATCAGATCTACACAATTTTAGGGTTTCATTAACTACAAAATTGAGGAGCAAAATAAATAAATATATTTATCTGCAGCTACGAACCATCACGCCTATCCAGTTTAGAAGTGCACCGATGCCACTTTTTGCTGACCAAGTACAAGTAGGCTACTTCGTTTTGAATACTCACCAATACAGGGTACCGATATGAGTACTTTACTTGATACTGTCTCATTTTATTTTATATGCTAATTGAACTGATATTGTGCCAGTATTTAGTTATTGTTATCTGTGACATTAATCAATGCAGAGTATTTATCGGTTCACCTCTAAACTTGTTGCATCACTTCTGCTATCTTAATGAATTTGTCATAATCAACAAGGACAAAATATGCTCAGATAAATAGCAAAAGGGCAAATGAAACTGTATAGGAAAATACTGAATTGCAGTCTCAATATAGGCAAGCACTGGCTTATAACATCTGTGTCCTGATGCATCTGCCTGGCCCTAACTGGCAAGGGGAAGATGTTCTTTAAATGTAAACATTAACTACACTTTTCCATAGCTGGACTGGTCACTTCACCACTGTTGACAGGTAGCAAAGACAGTCTTGTTTCCTTACTTCCCAGAATACATTGTTTGCCCCATGATGCTTCAGTAATTGATGGGATTCACAGTGATGTTTCATCTGCCCTATCATCTATTTCAGTGAGTCATGTTGCATTTTAGGGGACAGCTATCATTAACATGTTTGTCCTGCCATAACAGTAAACATATATTCATACACAACTCCAAAACAATGGCAAAAGAGGTACAGCTATATTCACTGGCGAAACTTAGGCAAACGAATATAGTGGCGGACAGTGCAGTGTGAAGCTTTCAATATAGCTTGCTCCACAACCTCGTTGCAATCTACTACATTTTAAGCAGGAAAATGGTCTGAAATGGTCCTTAACTATGCCTTGAAGTCCATCATGTTCTGTGATAGCCAACGAAAGCTTCATCATGGTGGGTGCCCATTTTCAACTGATGTAACCATAACATTACACCATAAAATCAATGCAACCCATTTGTTTTGTTCCTTTCAGGCGTTGGGAGTGGGCGTCTGCCTGAAAATCGAGAGACCCTGGTCCGGCCCTGATCGTCTAGCGTTAACTTCCATGCAGTTAACTTTTTTTTCCTTTTAAATATATATATACCAAACATTTACAGGGATTACAGCTCGCCCAGTCCCAATAACAAACATAAACGAAATGCATCTGAACGGTGCATGCAGGCAGCTAATTTCTCCCAGCAGGTCAGGTAGCTAGCTAACGTCTATTGCGTTAACCGAGCTATTTGTGGGATACAGAACAGTGTTGTCAGGAGTTAGGACGTGCGACTTAAATATCTTGCATCAGATATTCCTCAGTACCACTCACCTAACGAGATGCCAAGTGGCAGTCAGATTTTGCTTGACTGAGAAGATAAGATAAGCTTCGTACCCATCCACTGACCGCCAGCGAACCTAGCTACTAGCTACTTAGCTAAAGCTAACGTTAACGAGCTACAGTGGGCTCCGAGCTAACACACACACTAAATCGTCAATGCGCCTTCGTTTGTAACGCTTATTTTATTTGCAAACGGACATTCGTCAATATGTTCTAATCAAGGGCGCTAGCTAGCTAGCTAGATATCTTTCTCGGTTATAAGAAGCAGTCGGCCTCTCGATATCCACACACAACGCAAGACAAAAAGGCAACCAATATCTCGTCGGATCGGATACCTCATTTCGTTCCATTCTCCGCTTACCTCATCATTAGTGGACAGACAACCGAACCGCAGCTTTTGTTAACTTTGAGTAGCCTCCTCTGCTGGTGATTTGGGTTATGACCATGGAGGTATACTAAGATTCGACTCTAGTTCTATGCTAAGAACTGACTCTCATTACTTTTTTATATTCATATAACGTGTCGCCAAGAACACCGAAAAATGTTATGTCCGACAGCAGAGTGCAGCCATACCATTGCATCGAATTGCAGTTACAACTATCTTTGCGGACCACGTTCATTCAAACGAGTTCTACACGTACATAGAACTACACCAAAGATGCTCAGGACGCTGCTGCTACTGTACTGGGGCTTCTGCTTCTTCTTCTTCTTCTTCTTCCTCTTCTTCTTCTCCGAGTTTAAATGGCGGGTCACAGACACAATTAGGCGTATACTGCCACCTACTTAGCGGAGTGTATTAACACTTACATTTACTTAAATTACCATACACTATTTGCAATGTCCACCTAAAGTGACCCCCATTCACAACATTTCCATACTAGTGTAACTCGGTTGCCGGAGTTGATGCAAATCCCTCTCGCAGTGTAACATCTAGATCTTCTCCAGTTATGTCATTGAACTATATAAAACCGAGTTGTGTCTGCAACGTTCAGGCATCCCCTAGCTGCGTCCAGCACCATCTTGATTCTCTCTGATTTTCCCTGTATTTCAGCCGCGCTTTCCCTATAAGATGCTCAGCTCATTTTTACTCTTTTTTTTCTTCTTCTTTTTTATGTTAGGTTTTATTTTTATATACATAACATATATATAACATATATAACACACACACACACACACATATATATA
>OMKL01137407.1:0-11739 GCA_900302295.1 Parasudis fraserbrunneri
GCCTCCAGTGCACTCTTCTTGTTTTCTGCGTCACCCCCGTGCTCATGGCGTGCATGTGCACCCTTGTGGGCGTGCTGGAAGAACACTTTTTTTCGGGGGACCCCTTTTCTCCTACTGTGCACTATAGTGCCAATTTCAGCATATATTCAATAAAGTATTTCAATTCAATTCAATTCAATCACAATATTTTTCTTAGTTTTAATGGTATAACAGTATTTGACAGTATTGCATGGACCTTCATACTGGCCCAATTTTATTTTTTTAACTACACTAAAGTATAAGTTCATATACTTTAGTATACTTTTGTGTGTATTCATAAAGTACACTAATATTGTGTTAAATTTAAACCACTTTAAACCATGGTATCCAATTGAGTTTTTGACCACTAGTTGCTGAAATTGGCACTATAGTGCACAGTAGGAGGAAAGGGGTCCCTCGAAAAAAAAGTGTTCTTCCAGCACGCCCACAAGGGTGCACATGCACGCCATGAGCACGGGGGTGACGCAGAAAACAAGAAGAGTGCACTGGAGGCATGAGAACATGCTCGTGTGCTTCAATTTGATTGGTCTATGTGATCTTCCTCGAAATCTAACAAGCTAACTGCCTCATTACAAATTCACCAAAACCAAAAGTAAAGTCCTTCACACGCGCAAGAACATGTTTTTTTTTTGTTCTTTTAAATCTGATTTAGATTGCGGCATTAAACCAAAATAGTCCACTATGCTATGCCGACTTAAACAAGCGATTTATAAGTAACTTTACTGGGAAATAAACATTTGACAGAACAGATCACATTAAATCTTACACGGTTTTACACTATGTATTGATAGATTATGACAGTGACAGAGGATGTGCCGGATCCGATCAAATAGGTGCCGGTCCCAATCTGGGAGGTCCCAGATCCTGTTCTGGCAGGATCCGGCACAAATTAAGCCCTGCTTAAGACGTACTTTAAAATGTCTAAAATAAAAAGCGACTAGACCTATGTTATATATTTTGTTGAGTTGTGAACTTACACTATCCCAAATGTTTCCACCAATGTTCAAACCCAGAGAAATCCTCATTTGGGCCTTTTCATTTGGTCGCCTGTCAATGGCATCATATCCCTCTGATTGGCTCTCACTCTGGTTGATTGACAGCTCCCTTTCAGCTCAAGTACCATTTTATTTTCCATTCAATCACTAAAATGTTTAGCTGCCATGGAATAAATCAGGAAAAGAGAACCTGGTTCTTGTTTGCATGACTGAAGACCCACACAGCACTTCTATCTAATTATTAACGGATCTATCAAATGGACCCTACTTGATTTGAAAGCTTGACTAATCCACTAACTAGCAAACTAGGTTAGACCACCCAAATCTGTGTTTTTATTTGACTATACCTCCCAGAGTATGGCGCTAATTGCTTTAGCATTTTCCATTCAGTTACATGAAACGGTTAACATTAGCTTTTCTATGCGAAACTTTTGAGCTTATTATCAACTACCCCAGTAGTCTGCTAATTATCTTGGCTAATCGGCTAACTAGCAGACTAGGGAAGACCACCCACATATGTGTTTTTATTGAACTGTACCTCCTGGGCTAAGAAGCTAAGTGTTCTAGCTTTTTTCATCCACTTCCATGAAACAGTTAGCATTAGCTTTGCTATACTACACCTTTGATCTACTTATCAACTCCATGTTTAATACAGATTTGGGTGATGTACCCCTGGACTCCCTGAAAACTTGGTATTTCACCCGGATGGGTGTGATTTTGCAGGAAGTAGCAGTGCACGCTTCAGCGAACTCTGTGACCGTCTCATCATCATCAGCCCGTGCTCTGAGTGCACATTCAGAAGTTTTCCACGATGTTACTTTTAATGACATGTTTTGACAAAGGAGTCGCAACATGCACTGCCTCTGGTGACCGCACCAACTGACATGTAGTTTGGTGAGAAGTTCCCAAACTTTTCCATGGCAAGGCCCCTCAAATAGATAGAACAGAAACCTTTTGGTGTGAAACCCTGTGTCCACCTGAGAAGAGGTATTCCTACTGTGTCCCTGGCAATAGAAGTAGGAAAGTGAGGAAGGTAGAGTTGGCTATTTGGTCTGTGACCTGGGAGATAACGAAAATAAATTGCACTACGTTTTATTGTAGGCTACTTTGTATGATAACCTGCATGCTCCTTTGTAAGAATGCAGACCAAAAATCCTGATTTTGGACTGAGTGGCAAAGTATGGGCTAGCTTTATTTCTAAAGCTTGGAAAATTAGGCAAACTAGACTGAATAATACACACATACAATATGAGATCAGTTTATTTGATGCATGTCAAGTATGAAGGCATGTAGAATACACCATTCATGTTTTCCTATCATTTGTATATTTGGTATCACACCTACAGTATGTACATGGATAGTCTGCCTTGTAAGCCCGTTTGGGCTGGGCCTATTGATGCATGATACTACATTGATATCAGATTTTTGTTGTTGCACATAATTTAGTCCATCTAAATGTCAATATGTTTTAGCACTATTTAGTATAACATTATGATGGTCAATTTAAGAATAGTCAGGTAAAAGTAATTTGAAAATCTGCAGGGATGTCTAGTCACGGTTGCAGCCATGCAAGCAGTACAAGGAGAAGGAGCAAAAATCTTAATTTAAGTAAATCGATGATCGCAAAATAATTAAAAGAAATCATCTCGGTTTGAAGTTACAATTAGGCATGAGGTCTCCTGTAGGTTTAACCTTGGAGTTAAGGCAAAGATTAGGTTAATAAACAACGTTTTAGGCTATGGTTTTGCTAGCTTATCTAAAAAGTGACAAGATGACCCAATGCAAGCCGACGAGAACGCGCGTTAGGCACACAACACTCTGTGGGACACAGGACGTAAGTCGCCGGCCCCGGGTGAAATACCAAGATTTCAGGGAGTCCCGATGTACCCCAGTCTGGTAGTTAGCTTAACACAGTAGCTTTCAAACCATGTCAGGCTAATTTGAATTCTCAATCTAGTTAAAAGCAAAGACAAGTGTAGTACATTGTTTGTTTAACAATGAAGACAACAACTCCCATGATCCCATGCTACGACATTATCAAACTCTTTTGTTATTGTTTTGATTGAGAGAGCCCTAGTGGCTGAAATTACATACTGTACATTTAAATATGTTTAAATTGTACTTTTGATGTATTTTTGGTTACTTTTGTTTACCAGAATAGCACACTTTTAAGAAGTTTACTTAAGTAAACCCTAAACCTTAGTAAGCCTAAGTTTGATAAACATCAAAAAAATTTGTTAAGTGTACTTAGATTCCACTTACAGCAAATTAATGACTATCACACTAAACATGCTTTGAATTAGTACATGAAAGCACATAAGAAGTACCAGAAATACATTGCAAGTATACTCTCAGAAAAGTATAAGTAGGAAGAAATATACTTTAAACACACTTTTATACTAACAAGACACATAGTCTAATAATGGCGTGACCTCCCTGTGCAGTCTTTAGCTAGGACACAATGTCATAGATGCAAAGCATTCTCACATAAAGTGAACTGCAGCCTGTTATTAACGTCATGTAACATTGCTAACATACTGTTGATAACGTAGATAGCAACATACGTTAATCACATTAAATGGAGGGTTGGAAAAATATTTTCCATAATAGGAAAAGGAGAGAGGAGAGATGGACCTCTGTATCTTGTGTTGACTTGGTGGACCTCGTGTTATGTCATGATAACAAGTCACTCCTCGCTGCCTTAGACTGACAAAGGAATATTTTGACAGATCACTATCAGACAAACGCAATTAGGAGATGGAGACGGTGAATGGGGTTAAGAGGCAGCTTACTCAGTTATGTAAAGACCTATTTTGAAATCACTGACTCGGTTTCTGTGTAGGCTAAAGTCTGACAACAAACGATTTGGAAAGCGCTCTAATTATTCGTGAGAATAACTTCAAATGTTGCGCAATGACGCATGCAGTGTGCAGCAATGTGACTGAATGGAGAGGTTCGGTTCCTTTAACGGTGGCTACTGCTGTTTGTTGTTCACACTGCAAAGTGACAGGAGCCGCGCAATTGGTCGCGGAGCGCAGTGATGTCACCGCTGCTCAAGTGCCCTGGTGCAGCTCGTGCAGGCGGAGGGGAGAGAGTGGTTTCAGATGGAGTTGACGCGCGACGGGAGTAGCTGTGGAGCCGATGAACGCATGGCAAAGAAGCGGTAGCCTTGCGCCTTGCCTCGCACACTCACTGCCTGGATGAACGCGACTCGTTTCAGCACACAACGCAGCCTAAACCCATCATGGGGAATGGTGGTCCGTCATCACCTGTGAACTTCCAGAATGACACGAAAAGCGCGACGTCGGACTCCCCGGGCGCTGCTGCTGGCGCGTCTGAACAATGGATGGCGGGGATGAGTTTTGTGATGGGCTTGATAGTCCTGACAATCGTATTTGGTAATATTCTGGTCATTTTGGCCATAGCCAAGAACCAGAGGCTCCAGACGCTCACCAACGTGTTCATCGTGTCACTGGCAAGCGCCGACTTGATCATGGGAATGCTGGTGGTGCCCTTCGGCGCCGCCCTCGAGGTCCGTGGCGCATGGTTGTATGGCTCGTTTTTTTGTGAGTTCTGGATCTCGGTGGACGTCCTATGCGTCACCGCCAGCATCGAGACGCTGTGCGTTATTGCCATAGACCGGTACGTGGCCATCACCTCGCCTTTCCGATACCAAAGCTTGCTAACCAAAGCCCGGGCCAAAGCGGTGGTGTGCGGCGTCTGGGCCATCTCTGGCCTGGTCTCTTTCCTGCCTATCTTAATGCACTGGTCCCGGGACGATGTGGATACAGCCTGCTACGAGGACCCGGAGTGTTGTGACTTTATCACCAACAGGGCATATGCGATCTCGTCCTCAGTCATATCTTTTTACATTCCTTTAGTGGTGATGATATTCGTCTATGCCCGAGTGTACAGAGAGGCCAAAAAGCAGCTGATGAAGATTGACAAGTGCGAGGGCAGGTTTCACAACAACTTGAACGGGGTGCCCTCCAAGTGCAAAACGAACAAGAAGAGGCCATCCAAAATTCTAGCGCTCAAGGAGCAGAAGGCACTGAAAACGTTGGGCATCATCATGGGCACATTTACGCTCTGCTGGCTGCCCTTTTTCATAGTCAACGTCGTTCGGGTGTTTTGTTCCGAAGTGGTGAACAAAGACCTTTTCGTGTTCTTTAACTGGCTGGGCTACGTGAACTCGGCATTTAACCCCATTATTTACTGCCGGAGTGTAGACTTCAGGAAGGCTTTCAAGAGACTTCTCTGTTGCCCGAGGCAAGCCGACCGGCGGCTGCACATCAGTTCATGCGACCTTTCCCGTTGCTCCGGCGGTTTCGTGAATTCTTTGGATCCCAGTCTGATGGGGACTTGGTCGGACTGCAACGGACTCGACAACAGTGACAGTAGCGCCGATGGGACCATGAAACAGTCTCACTCCGAGTCGCAGCTGTGAGGGACTTTGGATGAGGTGATTTCAACAGTCGGGTATCCGGAGTAGTGCGTTCTTTATTGCGCGCAAACGCGCACATACGCAATCCATGTTTGTAGACGCTCTCAATCCTTTGCTTTTGGAGACGAGCTACTCAAACGATAAAGACACTACAACTCAAAGGTCATGTGGGCCACATATCAGGGCAGCACGCAGTATTTTTCCGTAAGGGATATAATCCGTAAGCCATTCGCAATTCCTTTAGGCTATATGTTCAGACATATAAGCTACTGTAAAACATTTTATTATTTGAACAGGTAGAGTAATGCGTAGCAGTATAAAGCACTGAACGTCGTCTGCGTTGCTGGAAGACAAAGCCATGTAAATACACAAGTTTCCACGACGTGTCAAATGTTTTACCTCATAGCCAATAAGTTCAAATTGTACGAAAGGCATTTGTTTATATTAAACATATTTATGTACAATAACAATGTATTTATTCAGCGCTTTTTACAACAATACAACATTTGAAAACACGTGAATGTGGGCATGTAAGGGGTGTCTTCTCCCATGCCTTTATATTATGTGCACTTTAGTACTGATGTGAGGATTTTGGATGATCTCGCCCTCTTTCATTCAAGCTTACATGCGATTGTAAGGTGGTTTGTTAGTGTGCAATAAAGACAAATATCATTGTCAGTTCAATGTTGGCATCTTTTACAGTCGACATTATCATAGGGGCATTAAGTCTTTGACTTAAAAACAAATTGACATTGACATTCTTGACAATTAAACCTGAATTGCCAACGTCAACTATAGAGTCAAGGATCTATACATCTTTTTTAAAATACAGAGAAATAAATGCTACATTCAATATGTGTAGGTATTTGTGTCCAATTGATGATAGAATGGTCTTATCTACCTTGGGAAGCATAGGCTACCCATGTGTGCTCATTACATTTCTTCACAATCAATTTCCAGGGAGAAACAGAAAATCATTGGGAGGAGGGTTCAGCCAGTCAGCCAGTCATTTAGGGACATTCGCTATTGCAGGCCAGTATTACACCGAAATCAGTGACCCGTCAGAAATGGTGACCTGTGTTGCGGTGACACTGGTTTGTAAGTTGTTTATAAACCCAAACCTTACCTTAACCCCAACCTTAACCTCGGTGGAGACCTCACGTCCCAACCTAACCTAATATAGGATGAAAAAAAATATCTTCGAAAATTGATGATTAAAAAAAATATATATATATTAAAAATTAATCTCTATTTTAGGTTAGGGTGGGATGTGAGGTCTCCACTGAGGTTAAGGTTAGGGTTAAGGTTAGGTTTAGGTTTATGAATAACTTAAAAAATGGTGGGATGCGATGTAACGTTAATTATTAATTATGATTTTTTTTAGTTTCTTTTTTTAGATTGCATACTCCCAGAACTCTCAACAATCTTACACAAATTAATTTCAATTGAGAATTATTGAGAGCCCGTGGCTTTTAATTTGTCCTCCTGTGATGTCATTGGATATGTTGTGTGAACTACAGCTCAGGGAAATTTTGTAGATGAAAAGACAGCATCTTAAGATTTATGAAGGAATACTGTTGGTGAATACATTTAAGATAGAAGGCCTATGTTGTTTTACATTGAATAGCTGAAGTTTTATTTTTATTTTTTTTAAGATTTAAAAACAAACAATGAATCCCAACCATATATGTGAAGAACTTAAGAATGTAATAATAATGATGTATACTAATGTAGTGGAAAATCTTCCTTGGAGAATCAATTACACAGAAGGCTGGGACAAAATAGAGTTCAGGTGTGTTATGGGTGAAATGTCTCTAAATGTATAACGTACGATTTTGTCAATTATCTCTCCACACTACACCAATTTGAACACTGCAAAACGATACCTATACCAATTCTAAGAATTAATTAATAGTCTATGGATACCTTAGAAGGCAGGAATACATAAGAATTCACCTGTTTATATGACAGGGCTAAAATTGAGATAGCTTAAAACAATGTTTTAATAAACAGTTGTTATGACATGTTGCCTTGACCTGGACTGGATAGTCACTGCCCCTTACAGATGTTTTCAGTTCTGTCTTTATTACATGCAAACCTGATAGTCTCTGAATGCATCTCAAAAGGCTTGTAATAATAATAGGCCTAATAATAATAATAATAATAATAAATAATGAATAGGAGTAATATGAGGAGCTGATTCAACATATTAAGTGCTTTGTTGCGAGTCTGTGATGTATTGTAGGCTACTTCAGATCTTCTCCGCCTAGATTAGCTTTCCAGTTAATTTAAGATAGAAAAATAAGTCATACTCACTGAAATGAAACAAAAATATGTACTATTTTTATGCAGTGCACTACATGAAGCGAAGCAGACTGCTTCAGTTAAATAAGGGTGTAAAGAACTGCTCAAACCTTCTGATACGTGTCACCCCTTCTCAGCATGCCTTCTACTCATCTCCCAGTGTTTTAACAATGCTATTATAAAGCAGAAGAAATATGCATATTTCCATTTGGTAAATTGTGAAAGCATATCACCCACAGGGAATTCGAATTAGACCAACAAAATAATAAATTCATGCATAATGAATGCCTGTTGTGTTTGTGTGTGTGTGTGTGTGTGTGTGTGTGTGTGTATGATATAAACTGACATCCAATTCATCCATTCATTGCTAATCGTAGGGGTATGAAGTAAATCTGATACATACGTAGTCCTTCCTACAGTAGAGTATGTGTTTTGTTGTGAAATGGTCAGAATTGTACAGAAAGATACAAGTGATTTGTTCCATAGCCTACCTCACTGACTTCCATTAGCATTGCTAACAAATGCTGACATTGTCTGCTTGTGATATCTACAAACATCCAAACACTGGTGCACAGTGCTTTTTGGATGGACTGAAATGACTCATCAGTCTATGACAAATCAAATAGGACTATAATTGGTACATTTGATCTGATTCAGATTTTCAGAGGGAAAACCTTTTTGAGGATTTCCACCTTGAATTTTATGTAAGTTCTATATCCCACCAAGGAATGACATCTGGATTAAAGGCCCAATCAGTGATCCAAATGTAAAAAAACAAGGTAGTTCCACCGCCAAGAACTTAAGAGACATGTTTTCATTCTCTTGTGGATTGACTGAGCTCTTGACACAGGCACTAGACAACAGGTAAATATGAGTAGTTGTTGTTGTTGTTGTTGTTGTTGTTGTTGTTGTTTTCTTGTGTTTGCTGTATTTTGTGGCTGTAAAAGGTTTGTTTCCATTGGTAATGTTTGTAAACACTGGAGTAAAACAGACCTATATTCTGCTTTGCAAGAAGGTTCCAAAAAGCTTATTTCCCATATACAGATCAATATCTTTAAGAATTTGTGAGAGAGTACACCCCCATATTGATATGGTCAAAAAAAAAAACTGGATTGGAGCTTTAAATCATAAATATTTCAGAATTTTAACAAAGCTCATGTAACGACATCCCAGTCACAGAACTGAAAGCCCGGGATACCTTGAACATTTTAACATTCATTTTCGTTTGCTATTTTTCTTCAAAGGCACTTGTTACAATCTAATGAAGTTTTCTTGGCACTTTAGTTAAAGGGAGTCTAATGTGTGATGGCCATTAGAGATGAATGGATGAATTGGATGTCAGTTTTCACTTTTTTGTTTGAAAAGTGACTCCATTGTGCCATAATCCACAAGCACATTAACAGCTTTTAAAAGCACAATGCACACTGGGAAGTCTGATGACTGGCTCCCAGAGACGAAAGCATTCCAAGTTAGACAGTACTTTTTTTTTAACAGTTGTCATGAGACATTTGTAGTAATATCTAGAGAACATCTGGCAAAAATCAAGCCCTGCGTGTTGTCATCAGAGTTTAGATTGACTTCCTTAAAGATCCCCTCCAGATGTATTTGAAACCCTTCAAAAATTTTCTATATTGAATGTCAATAAACTACTGACAATGGCTTAGCAGCATCTCTACAGCTTTACCCTCATTAAGAATGCATGGTTCTATGAATATGCAAATTGACAACATGGTATTTACCAGGAATTCCAAGTCCGCAGCTTAATATTATTTCAAGACATGTCAATACCTACTCAGTTTTCTGTGTATGCTGCAGCTAAAGGTGTCAAGTTACCACATATTCGGCCATAACAGGTTCGACCTATTAGTGACATCACACATGCAACTCAGAATTCAGGGAAGCACAGAGAAGCTCTCCCTCTCCGGGGGAAGAATGTGAAAAAGGCATTATGGTGACAAATTCTGTGCAAATAACAATCTGTATAGTTAAAGTCATGCCTCCAAGAGGAGTTAACCATAAAAAAAACACGTTTTTGAGTGGAGGGGATCTTTAAACATCTGTCAAGGTCCCATCTGCCAAAAAGGCTTCCTAGGTTGGGTGTTGATAAGGTCAGGTGTAGTTCTAAAGCCTGTTTGATGTCTGCATTTTCCATTTCTCTTATGTCAGCCTGTGGATAAAGGTGCAACATCCAGTAAACATCACAGCGCCTGATGTTCTTCAAGTGGCTCTTAAGGCAAACATTCTATTTGTGACCAACACAGCTAAGCCATATTAATCAGCCCATAAAGCCGGACGTCTTTAAAATGCATTAGCGCACCGTGTTCTGTTAATGACGCTGTCAGGCCTTGAGGTACAATTTGATTAGCTTGAGGGGGAGTTGGGGGCTGGGATACTGAATGGAATTGCGCTCTGCTGATTTAGCTAATGAACCTTGTTTAAATATGATTGGCTTAGCTAATGTATGCAAACGCAGGCCTGCTTTAAAAAAAAAAAAACACAAAAAAAGAAGAAAAACACAGCGACAACAGCACAGCCTTGAACAACACAGCTTTGAAAGCCTGGCAAAGACCCACCTCATTATTAAGCATTATTTGTTTGGCAGGAAGCTCATATCCGGGCAGATTAAAAGTGGGCTCACAGATGGGAGAAGCTGATCAGTAGCTTGAAGAATAATTACTTTTGAATTGCATGTGTATCACTACGGACATTTTTGGCTGGCCAAAGTCAACGGAAGTGATTTTGATATTGGAGAGTAATGGCCCAGATGGCACTAACTGAGGTGACCTTTGGTTCACCAACCCACTGCCCTTTTGTAGAAGAGACATTGTAAGCCATTAAAGGAGCACTTCACCAAAAAATAAAGCTGATTTATAACCCAATAATCTCGCACACATATCCCAAAACAAAAAAAATATTTTATTTGGTTTGCAAGTTATTGAGTTAAAGAGTGGGAATGTGTGATGTCATTATTAAATACAGCTCAGTGAAATTATGAAAATTTAAAATATCATGGCCTTGATATTTTTGGATGTGTGAGATTATGGGCATAATCAATCAGCTTTATTTTGTGGTTAATTGTATCTTTTATTTAAGTCTAATTGTCCATGAATGAACTCATATTTCCCTATTGGCAGCAAACAATGGATGCATATCCACCATTTCTCTCCTGTACATGGCACCAACACCATTATTAAGTTTGCAGACGACACAACAGTGGTAGGCCTCATCAAGAACAACAATGAGTCGGCCTACAGGGAGGAGATCCAGCACCTGGCGACGTGGTGTGCCGACAACAACCTGGCCCTCAACACCAAGAAAACCAAGGAGCTCATCGTGGACTTCAGGAAGTCTAGAGCTGGCGCGTACGCCCCCGTCCAGATCAATGGGACGGAGGTCGAGCGAGTCAGCAGCTTCAAATTCCTTGGTGTCCACATCACCGAGGACCTCACTTGGACCCTCAACACCTCATCACTGGTCAAGAAGGCCCACCAGCGTCTCTTCTTCCTGAGGAAAGCACACCTGTCTCCTCAGATCCTGGTGAACTTTTACCGGTGTGCCATAGAAAGCATCCTCACCAACTGCATCGCAGTCTGGTACGGCAACTGCACCGCCTCGGACCGGAAAGCACTGCAGAGGGTGGTGAAAACCACCCAACACATCACCGGTACATCACTCCCTACAATCGAGACCATCCATCGTAAGTGGTGTCTGAGGAAGGCATGCAGTGTCGTCAAGGACACCTCCCACCCCAACCATGGGGTGGGAGGCGCTACAGGAACCTCGGGTCCAAGTCAAGCAGGCACAGGAACAGCTTCTTCCCCTCAGCTGTCATCTCTTTGAACTCTGTGCCACGATGACAGCCCGCCACCACACACACACACACACACACACACGTATAAACTTGAACTTTGGACTTTGAACTTTGAACCTTGAACCCCACCACCACATATAAACTTG
>OMKL01137409.1:0-10482 GCA_900302295.1 Parasudis fraserbrunneri
ACACACACACCGGTACCTTCCATCTATTCCACAGTAGTCTGCACCACATGCTATAGCTGCTCACTGCAGTCACCACAGACAGGGCTACAGCATGGCACCCTGAGGCCTGGCACTGCAGTCACCGCAGACAGGGCTACAGCATGGCACCCTGAGGCCTGACACTGCTAGCTGCTGTCAGGAGGAACCAACCAACCAACCTTCATTGCCCTCCTTTCACCTCTCTACTTGTCCTCTTTGCTTTCTTTTCTTTGACTTCTCTTTTCTTTTCTTTGACTTCTCTTTGACTTTTCTCTCCCCTTTTCTCCCCTATCCTCTCTTTTTCAGCCACCTCCTTGTTTATAGTCTGAATGATACAGTATGTGTGCTTCTTCTCCCTTATGAACCTACTGCTGTGGCCTACTTCTTATAGATTCAGTTTAGACATTGCTCTCTGGTGAGAGAAATTGAGGTACCTTGGTACCTTGCTGCTGTGTCCTCTTGACCAGTGAGTGAAAAGCAAAACTTAGGTGGAAAAGCAGTCCCTTGGTTCATTTGTTTTGAAATTGAGATTAATGCCAGTGATGCTGTAAGTGAATGAAACTTGGTGTGAATCGCATGCCAGGTAATCAGGTATTAATTATTTCCAAATCACCCTTTACTTTCAGAACCTGATTTCATCTACATTTGCTGCCATAGTCTCCCCACATTTCCCCCAGCAGTTGTGCTATTTCTATTTCTAATAGAGTATTTCCCAGGTCGACTATCTGGCACACCTCTGTAGCCAACCGAGTGAGGGAGAGCACCTCACAACCTCAAATAATTAAACCCGTCTCATCCACGGAGAAAAGGCCAGCTCAGAATTAAATTTTGTGGTGACCTTCTCTCAGGCAAAGGGGTCAGGGGAGGATCCACACACAGAGGACTTAACTAGTTTGGACTGGTGAACTGATTCAGTATGTTCATTGCTTTGTGTTGAGGGAAGGGTTGGGCGATAATTTAATATTATATTCTATCATATCAGGATCATATTGTGGTGAAATTATGGTATTGTGATATTGGTGCGCACAATTAAATAATCTAAAAGAATGATTACAACCACATACTGTATTAAAGAGCTCCTCCAGATGTATTTTAAACCCGTAAAAAAGTTATATATTGAACAACAGTATAAATAAGTTTATAATAAACAATACGTTTGTATAAATATGGTTTTTCCATCAAACTGTCCAATGAAAATGGCTTAGCAGCATCTCTACACTTTTACCCTAATTGAGAATGCAAGGATCTATGAATATGCAAACTGGCAACAAGCACCTATTGATATTTACCAGGAAAAAGTCAGCAGCTTATATTCTTTCAAGACATGTCAATACCTACTCAACTTTCTGTGTATGAAGCTAAAGGTGTCAAGTTACCACACCATGAGAGGTTCAACCTATTGGTGACATCATACTTACAACTCAGATTAGTACAGAGAAGCTCTCCTTCTCCAGCAGAAGAATGTGAAAAAGGTGCTCTAGTGACAAGTTCCACACAAATTACAATCTATATAGTCACCCTGAATTTCTCTTTTTAAGCATTAAAAAACACGTTTTTGAGTGGAGGGGACCTTTAACTAACATGTATCTCAAAACAAGATCTCAAGATTTGAGGGGATGTTATTAGAAAGGTTTTGGTTTGATATCACACTTTACATTATCCAGATGATTATCATGATATGAATTTCTTTCACATCGCCCAGCCCTACTTGTTGGTTTAATAGATATCACAATTAATCACAATTAATAGCAGTGTTAGTGAGTTTATCATTCATCTCTATAGTTTATACCTCTTTTCTAGTTAGGAGGACCCATGTGGACTGTTGTTCAATGCATGCAATTTTGTCCTGAGACAGTAGCAGCTCAATGTTCCATTGCCATCCACTGCTCATATGTATACTATTCAGTTCCTCTCCTTGTTCTTCTCATGCAATGACTTTGATAACTGGCACCGCGTTCTCAGAGTGGTGTTTGAGTGGGGAGATAGCAGGTCAACAGTAGATGCCACATAGAAGTGGTATACATCATCTGAAAGCTGGGAACCTGAGGATTCATTTGAGATGCAGCTCAAGCATGTACATGATCTGCACATGCATTCGAATAAATGTCCCTCACGGAACATCCGTGACTGAGTGAGTGAGTGAGTGACCACAATTTGCCACGTATAGCCCACTAGTAAAAATATTGGTGTGATGACAGAAATGACACATGGTAAAAACACTGGTATTTTCCATTTTTTTGTTTTGGAAATGTGTGTGAGTGGATCGGTGCAGTATATATATGGGAGAGGGACTTACATTTAATTGGATTTTTGTTTAAGTAGCTCTGCTCCACAAGTAAGAGTTAGCTTCTGGATTTTTAAGTAGCTGTGTGCCATGGCAGGGGATTTAGATGTGATTATCTATACTCCCTTGCGCTCATACACACAAAACATTCACATATTGGGTTACGGTTTATATTAGATCTGGCTTTATATCTCCCACCCTGCTTCGGTTTGGTATTGCATCTCCCTTGTTTGAAACTATTTCTGCCCATAGGGAATCTTATTAAATTGGGGAATTTGTGTTAGGCTACCTTGATGTGTTGTGTTTTTTTTACATTACGAGGCAGTGTGAAAATCTGCCATCTCATACAGAGTTCAACTGAAAACTGATAACGATTATTTGTAAATCAAGAGAAAATTTACTGTCAAAATTTACAGTAAAACAACCCCTAACACAGCTGCCTTTAAATTAACATATGAGTTCCCAGAAGGCACACGCTTGCCTGTCTCCTAAGGGACAGGAGAGCCCATACCACTTTCTTGCCCCAGGAGACAGACATATCAAGGGGGGTCCGGGGGCATGTTACCCCAGGAAGAAATTATATAAAGGAAAGGATATCTGACAAAATTTGGGCCCCTGTACTTTAAACATTATGTTTCAATAAAAATCATGCTTGCATGGGCACATATTTCAATAGAAATTAGTGAAATGATGCAATTAATAAACACAAGAATCCTCTGGCTCTCTGGGTCTTTGGTGGTCTGGGGCATTTGCCTTGTATGCCCGATTGGTAATCCAGGTATGCCTTTGACACACTGAACAGAAATTTTAAATAGACAAATAACTCCCCAAAACTTAAAGCCGATGGCAAGGTAAAGCGTGATTAGCTTTTGATTATTTAATTTGGAATCTACCATACTATAACAATATAGTAAACACCTAAAAAGTATGAGAACATAGCTAGGTTCCAGTTTAGAAGAATATCTGTGTGATTATTCTGTTTTTAAAACGCTTGCCCCAGCCTAAATAAACATGAAGTTAGCATAAATTTAGCCAGCCAAAATATTGCAGTATTTTTTCCTGTCAAAATATTGCTTAATTTTGGAGCACTATTTAGCCCCTTTCCGGGTAATCTAGCATGAAATGATTGGTATCTATGGATTCTTTGTGATCTCTAGTTTCATATGGTAAGTTGAAAATTTAGCCCGCAAGAGCCCTTGAAAGGTGATAATGTTGGTGGGCCATTATTCAAAGTTTGATATTGGTCAGGCCGATACCAATATTTTTTAAATGGCCAATATCAGCCCAATATATGGGCAATCTGATACATTGGTAGATCCCTAATCTCATAAGTCCGATTGGGCCAGTCCTGTCCTCTGAGGCCATCTAACCAGGCCATGTTTTATGCTGAGATTCCAACATTCCAACATGCTGCCTGAGTAGAGGCCTGAGAGGACATAGAAGGTTGCCGTGGTCTATGACATATCACATATTGACCTCAGGTTATAAGGAGACAATTCTAACTCTCTGTGTGGTAGTCATACTGCCCTGCTCACCTCTTTGACCGCCCATCCTTGCCCTGCTGCTTGCTGCGGTCTCTGGCATTGGTGCTTTAATGAGAGGTGCTTCACTGCTGATGTCAACATTAATTTGTAATAGGTGGAGACTGGTGAGTTGGTGTGTGATACTTGTTGGCAGGAGATATAATTAATTCAGTTGAGTGTCATACCACATTGTAATCTGTATACAAGGGCTAGAATGTTGGGAGTTCCATATTCAGGAATTTCAATCTGCCGAAAAACATTTTTCCCCTCCACTCAAAAATGTGTTTTTTTCAACAGTTAACAGTTTTCAACTACTCATGACTTTGGCTATACAGATTATTTGTGCAGAACTTGTCACTAGAGCACCCTTTTCACATTCTTCCACTGGAAGGGGGGAGCTTCTCTGTTCTTCCTCAAAATCTGAGCTGCCTGTGTGACGCAACCAATCAATTATGGTTTAATATGCAAATTAACCACACCACCACCTCTGACTACCGTTGCCCTGTGCGAAACTTTGGTACCTGTAATGTTAGCATTATCGAGTGCAGTTTTATGATGCAGACCACATTTTGAAACTTCCATCCACTGAGCAACGCACATATTACATATTATACCAGGTCTGCAGTCAGAATCCCTGCTTGCTGCTTTTCAGTAGGACATTTCACTTTAATAGCTAGAACTTGCCATGTTTCAGCAGGCTTACCTCAGACATTTAGACCTATCGGTAGCTCAGCCAAATCTTTATTGTTATGCTAGCTATCTTTCTGTAGGTTTGGCTTAGACCACTGACTGTTGTATAAATGGTTAAGAATATGACAACGCAACTTGTGTCTAAATACTAAAGTTATGACCAATGCTAGCTAACGCTAATGTTAGTTGTCATTTGTAAGCTAGCTGATGGTGATCGATATATATAGGTAAACGCAACCATTCTCTGACATCAACAAACTGTCTCCGATTTTGGTGAACTACTGCAGGCTCTTTTTTGGACTCGGAGTCTGAATGAGGCTCAAACATACAGTATATGGTTCTTTTTTAAAAATAGGCACAGTTTTAGCTGGATTGGGAGAAGATGTGAGTGGGGAAGGGGGGCGTGGCATTCATAGATCCTTGCATTCTTAATGAGGGCAAAGGTACAGAGATGCTGCTAAGCCATTTTCAGTAGTTTATAGAACATTGTTGGTGGATTAAAAACACATGTGGAGGGGATCTTGAAGATAAATAGGTGTATGCTTAAACCTGCTCAATGGAACCTTTTCATGAAAAAATGTCACTCCTTTGGCAAACTAAATCACAGAGTTGGGCTGATCAAGAGAAAACCCTCCCAACAGCAATGCTTGAAACTATCTATCCCTCCCAGGACTCCCAACTTAAAGGCTGTAAGGAGTTGAGATAACTGACAGCTGATCACTTATTACCCTATCTCCTTTCATTCATGGAGAATGCAGTGGTTTGCCAAGACATTTTTGGTGAGTGAGATTAACATCTTCTTTCTCAGTACTCTTTGTTTACATAGTGCCAGCTCACATGATGGCAGCAATGACCTTCACTAAAGGTTTAGCCTAAACTACCATCAGTTCCCTTCAAACTCACTGACTGTTGCTCATATCTTGTTCTCTCTGGTGTTATTAGCAGTATTGTGGTGAATTGTAGACAATAATTGCTATGTTCACTAACGTGGTTTGAATTAGGCCATCTCTGTAGCTTTAGCAATATCATGCCTCAGCATAACTCCATTCCACTCTGAGCACCATGCTTCCAGCCATATCTGCTAGATAGATCTCCGATACGACTTCGGTGATATTTGGCCGTTGTAATATATTTTGTCGTTTTTAGACATTTCAGATTTTCTTTCAGATCTTTTTGATGAGCAGTTGATATTTCAACATAATTTCGTTTAGAAATCTCTGAGGGGATGCGTGGTTCTTGCTTTCTCTTTAATCATTCTGTGACATTGCCAACCATGTCTTTTCAGGCCCTCACCTCTCAGTTGTAGAGCCCAGATGTTTTCCACTCCTAACCTTGTCTTGACAGTGTGGATGGCTGCCCTTGGTGACTGCAAGACCATTACTGCTGATTACTAAAGTAGCTTGAAGCATGCTCTTGCCATCTCATCATCTACCCAGGAAAATTTTACATGTGAAAGTAAAGGCAAAGTGGGGAGATTGTTAGGCCTTGGTGGAGGTCTGCACTCTTCTGAGAGCATTCTTCTGGTAATGAGAGGCAACCGCGCATCTACATCTTTTTACACACAGATCTATCAGATCTCTATTTTCACGAACATAATACGATAGATTTTTGCTATAGACACATAGCTCTGTCTACTATAATCCATATGGAACCTATACCATATTCTACCCATATTGGCCAAATTGCATTTCCCATTCATTTGCATTCTTAATTCGTTTAGACATATTTAGGAGCCAAGCCTAAAAACATCACCTTATTTAGTTCTGCCCACTTTCGCCATTGTAGTCCTATTTCCAGTTGCTGAACTTAGCGGCAAATATGCTAGCTCCCATACTGAATAAATCACACATCTACAGAGAAAACTGCTTAGCTAGCTCATTCTCCTTGTAAGAAAGATCATTGTGAAGAAAAATAGCATGCGGCTTGCCGTTTTTCATTCACAATCGATGGACCACCAAGGCTAATATATCCCATTCTAAATACTGTGTTACACACACATAGTAAGTGGAATTACAAAAGCAGCAAGCTGGCAGCATCTTTGTTGTCTAGAAACATAACGTGAATAGAAATAATGTGAATTCTTTTTTTTCCTTTAAGAGGCTGCCACATGGTGTTTTGGTTTTTGAATACCTCTATTTTTATTATAGACAGATGGATGCCAGTTGATAGACACTTCATTTACAGTTCACTGCAGTCTTAGGTTCACAGTTGTCACCCCTTGGTAATAATAGAGACAAGACTGCTAAGAAAAAATCATGGCTGTAAAATACCAATCTTTTTCCATGGTTATTGAATTTGTGTGTTTTTTGTGTTCTTGTGTGTAAGGGAGAGGTACAGTGTTCAAATGTACTGCCCCAATGGGGGAATATATTGATTATGGCAGCCCCCATTAATGATGGCACTCAGTCCAACTAATCTACTCCACAATGCATAAATGCAATGTATTTAGCACATCCTCTTCTGCTGTTAGCTAGCATTAGCGCTAACATTAGCTCCCAAAAATTAGAGCTAATGTCAGCTACCAAATGTTACAGCTAACGCAAGCTCCTGTTTATCTAAGCTCATCTTTGATTAACACTATAGCTTTAGCTGTAACATTCGGTAGCTGACATACAGTAGCGGCTCATAGCTGGCCATGTTTAAGGGATGGCGATTTTCAATTATTTCACAGATGGTGGGATCGCATAATGTACTCGATCCCAAATCGATTACTCGCATGGGGAAGAATCATCTTGGCCGTGGGGCACAACTGGTTGTGTAGAAAACACATGCAAGCAATACCAATAACCCATGTTTTTCCATCATAATAAAGTCTTAATGCTTGTAGCATTGTCTGTGTGCAAGCTGTAGTGTGTGGGTACTGGTACTCAGTCCAGCAGTTGTTGGTTCGCTAGCACCATATTGCTGGCATCCACTCCTCAGCAGTAGCTTGGAGATGGGCAGCGATGTTCTGTGTTCATTTCCCACCCCTCACCCACAGGTGACAGGTGATGGTCACATACGACTCAGTGGTGAGAGCCGTCCACAAGTCGGTGGTGATAGCAACAGACTTGGCTGCCCCCAACTCGGTCTTTAGCTTGGCGCATTTCTCCTTGTAGGTCTTCTCCACTCTCGCAATGATAGTGGAGAAGCTCAGTGAGAAGCTCCGTGAAGGAACTTTGTATTCCGCTTTGTATTAGCGCACAAGAGCCATCTTCCCCTACAAAGCTCAAAGGCAGCATGTCCTTTGGGATCATCGTAGATATGAGCTGGATGATCTTTTCTTTGTGGGCAACATTCACTGCTTTGTTTCGGCGTTTAAAAGGCCGTCATCTTGGGCTGCTGCTATTGGTTGTTGTTTCTCTGAGGCTGCGTGCGTCAGTTGTGCGCACACCCACAAAGCCAATATGTATATAAATATATGTATTTGGGTTGTTGACATGACATGGCATTTTCACTGTCACACAAGATAAAAATGAAGATAATTAGTATTGTCATCATTTAAAATGCAGTAAATGGTTAAACATTTCTTTGTTTTACATGGACCTTTTGTTATAAAAAAAATGCTTTGTTATTAGATTTTTGTAATTTTTTAGCCAAATCTCAAAATTGTCCTATGGTGTGACAGTCTCAAGCATAGTTACAACTTTTATAAATTAAAAAGAAAAGCATAAACATTTTAATAAATACCTCAGGCATAATATTACAAGTGTCTATTTTAGTATATGGCAATCATTTTGTTCATCCACATATTTCTAAAAGCTTAGGAACCTGAACTTAAATTGGGCAATTCCACAGACAACTTTATTTAGTTAAAGGACCCCATTCAATTCTTTCTGTCTCAAAAAAAGAGTGAAGTATCACATTTTATACTACTTTTCATGACACTTTATAACAGTACAAATTTTCTGCAAAAACAGCAGAAGATATTTTCATTAATGTAATTACTGCATTTAAAAACACAGAAAATGGTCAAGAAAGAATAAAAAGGAGATAAACAAATATTATTGAATTATTTAAAATGCTTCTTAAACAGACTTTGTCATCTTGTGTGACATCTTTGTCCTCCGGTGTGATAGTACAGGTGTGTTACACCGATGGACATTTCTGTCACACCAAAAGATGTTTCAGCCTTTTGTGTTGGTTAATGACCTTGCTATTCCTAGCCAACCTGTCATTAGCAGTTAGCAAGACACATTTCCATAATTTTCCATAATTATATAGGTTAACATACAACCAGAAGTAACATTCTCTCACAAAAAATGACTCCAGAAGTCACTGTAGTGTATATATATATATGTATATTCTTTTTATGAAAATCTAGTTCCTACATCATTTCCTACACATTGATTCAACTTGCAATATGCTCTTTAAGTCTCACATTGGCTTTCAAGTCCATGTCCGCACGCACACACACACGCATGCATGCATGCACGCACACACACACACACACACACACACACACACACACACACACACACATACACATTCACACCTACCTCACAGCTCTCACCTTCCCCAACCTCAAGGTCAGGTATTGGATTTGATCATGCTGCAGTGAGTTTGGCTGCAAATGAGCTGCTCTGGGTCAGCTGTAGACTGCAGGATCACAGAGCAGCAGCTACACAACAAACCATACATTCTGTTAAAGATATCCAGCAGTTTTTCAGACCAACAGCTTGTTTTCCATGCTTTTAATTGTGTGCCCTCAGCACAATCTTCCTCAGAAGTGTTCTATGTAACACACTTGTGTGGTCTCGTAGGAAAAGTTTATATTCTTTATTTTTTCCTGATGTACTCACTAACACCACTCTTTTAACCAGTGGTCTAAAATGACATTGTATAACTTTTAACACTGTGAACAGAAGGCCAAATAGAGACAAGAAGTCTTTGTTTGTGAGGCAGGTAACATTCTCATTTCCTTGTAGTAGAGTAGCAAAGGACACATTTGTTTGACTAGTTGAGTGAGATTTCTAGGTCTGTCCTCGACTAAATACATCTGTAGTCGACTAATAGTCATGGGACTTTGTCGACTAATTGATTAGTTGATTTCATTGACAAATCTGTAAGATTTTTGTTTCCTACATGCAATAATGCAGAGGGACCTCTTTAAATCTCCTGCTTATCATTTTCAGGAAATAACTCATTCAGTATGGTAAAAAGCATAAAAATCACAAAGTCTTGGTCGACTAAGAACACTGACCGATTAATTGACTAATCGACTATGAGGGGGCAGCCCTAGATATTTCATGCAAAAGCAGGTATTTTCTTTAGCCCTCAAGCCTTTCTGTTTGAATGGAGTGAATTTGTCATAAGCTGTATGACATACCCTGAGCATCATGACGAGGTGCAACATGTGTGCTGAGACCATTACTAAAAGTGAAATGAATAAAGAAGAATAGCAATAATCATCCATCTTCAGAGCAAAATGTTGGTAAAAGCCTATACATACAGGGAGACTCCTGGTGAGATCCGTGGGGCAGAGGGCATGGCTTTAATGATGTAGCCTGCCTACATTGTGCCCAGATTGCTGTCCACACACCTATAAAATCTGATCAAAATGCGAGCCTGACCACCTCGGGATGTGGTCTGGAGAGCCTGACCACCTCGGGATGAGGTCTGGCTCATCGGATCACAATGTGAGCAAGATCCCAGCTGGGACTGTCCAGACCTGACAGTTAATGCGTCCTGGGACTGTCCAGACCTGACAGTTAATGCGTCCTGGGACTGTCCAGACCTGACAGTTAATGCGTCCTGGGACTGTCCAGACCTGACAGTTAATGCGTCCTGGGACTGTCCAGACCTGACAGTTAATGCGTCCTGGGACTGTCCAGACCTGACAGTTAATGCGTCCTGGGACTGTCCAGACCTGACAGTTAATGCGTCCTGGCGTGATCGGATGATGAAAGTCACTGAAGTGTAACTGAGGCCTCTGAGTCGTCTTGTCCCATGGTGGTGCTATTCTCATAAAAATAAAAACATTCGCTA
>OMKL01137410.1:0-12819 GCA_900302295.1 Parasudis fraserbrunneri
CTGAGGTCTTTGATTTCACAGTGATCTCGGCAGAAATGTCAAGTATTCACTTTCATCTCCTGCTAGGAGTACTTTCGTAGGCCTTGTGCTATCTAAAGTTGCCCAGTTACACACAGTATGTAACTGGTCTATGAAAATAGTTATAACTTTTGATATGATGTACACTGTACATTTGAAGACACATCTGATTATACTGTGAACTTCCTGTTTGGGAGGAGGACATGTATCTTGGTTTTTGAAGGCTAAAACACTTGCCCAATTGGATTGGATCAGAGCTTGGTGAGAGGATGCAGCACAGTGCTAAGTTTCTCAATACTAAAGTGATCAGTGAAATTATGGCCTACTGTATACTTGTTAATATCATGCCAGACAATGTTTAAATAGGACCTGGGTTGAATAAAGCATCCTTTGAGGAGATTATTTATTCCCTAATGAGGTGGACAGTAAAAACAAAAAACTGAAACACAGTTATATGCTTACGTGCCAGAGTAATAACGTTTATGAGAAAAGAAAATAGTCACATTTGTCAAATCGCATCCATATTGCCCATTATTGTTGCTGCTGCATCCTTACGTATCATTATTCTTGGTAATAGACTCCCATCTTCCCCAAGTCTATTGATTCATTATCATCACTCTCCCCACCCCCCTCCTCTCCCATGTCATTGGATGTCAGGCAATTGCTTTGTAAATGATGCCGGGGGACGTTTCGTTTGATTGATATTGGTGTGGCTATTAGTAAATATTAAATGATGGTCTATTGATGGATTTTAAATGCAAATGTCATCGAAAGATCATGGGGTGGTATCAAGGCACTGGAGTTGATGACTAGATTTAGTGAAACAGATAGTCAACCTTGAATGTGAAATAATTGATCCGTCCTTTGGATTCCATTGTATTCCACACACAAAGGTAATAGATCCAACACAAGTATTCCTTGGAGGAAATAGTATTCATACATTAAATTAAGGGCCCAGCTACATTGATCCATCACAAAACGGTGATAAAACTGATGGAAGGTATTACTGTCCATTGGTTTGTTTTTAAATTCGAACCTAACACAATCGTGGGTTTGCAGAATAACAGCTTTGCTAATGGACGGGGATGTATCCGTCAGTTCCAAAAGCCCATCCTCTCCAAACTTTTCTGTCAGTCAAAATGGACACAAATCTGTTGGAGATGGACACATCATCAGCCCTGTCCAACAAATGGACAGTCCCCATTGAACAATAATTAAAAACAGATGTAGACAAAATGGGTCAATGTAGCCAATGTAGATAATAAAAAAGGTTATATGCCTCCTTCATTAAAAAAAAAATGACATAACAGTTGTGCTCTACAGTATTACTTCGAGCTTCCTCTTATGTTTTATGAAGGCAAAGAGTATGACTGCAAAGGTTACCTGATTGTAAGATCAAGCTAAACCCCCTGCATGGAATAGGATATTTTGAAAAACATTATTGAGGGCAGATTTTGCCTAAGGTGACCCATTTCCAGGGCAATTTGCTCACGTTTATAAACTAATCCTTCTCTGTACTTCAAATACTTTAAGTATTACTTTATTACGTATTAAGTATGCTCAGTCCACCTCTATTTAAACAAGCACAAACAAATAAGTAGTTAAATGCACTGCCTTTATTAATTTGCTTCACTTAAAGGTGAAAATACTGGTTTTATTTTAGGTCTGCGGCTCTGTGCCATTGTCTATGTTAACCCTCTCCTTCACATTATTCTTGGTGGTGTCTGCACAAAGTCAGCGTAGTTGGAGATATCACAGTTTGGTTCCTAACCTCAGAAGAAGCAATTCATTCTTGTACAGTATGAAAAACAACTTACACAGACTTTAAAATTAACCAACTTAGATAATCCCTCATTTAATATTTCGATGCAGTGCTTCATGTGTGGCACCTCCAGTCTTGGTTCAGAAGGCACAAAACTGAATCTGACATGTCACAGAGACTGCTGACAGTTTCCAAGTCTGATGTACTAGAGGGACAAAACCATCATCAGAAAAGGCGTTCCTGCAGGCAGAGTATCTGTGTTTGTGTCAGTTTGCATGGATGCGTCTCTGTTGGCCTGGGGAAGCATCTGCCTCTCCCAAGCCGCGGGAGGGAAGTTGCCGCTGCAGCGTCGCGACATCAATCTAGAATTGATTGTGGTATGCCTGGTTCTCAGGAATTTCCTCCTCTAGTAAAAGAGAAAGATGTTCTAGTCAGAACAGACAGCTGGTCAGTGGCGGCATACATCAACCGTCAGGGTGTTCACTCCCTCGCTCTTCACAGGGAGGCAATGAGACTGTGCATGTGGGCGGTTCCGAACCTTGGCTCGTTGAGAGCTCTTCACATTCCAGGTGTCCTCAATAAAGGAGTGGACATTATGTCCAGGTGAGCTCCCTTGGATGTGGAGTGGTGTCTCCATCCCCGGGTGGCCTCATAGATTTGGAGATGGTTCAGAAAAGCAGAAGTGGATTTGTTTGCCTCCAGGGAGAACACTATGCCCACTGTGGTTTTCACTGAAGCCCAGCGACAACCCCCCACTGGTGGTGAATGCACAAGCCCCATTCGTGGAGGAGAAGAGAAGCTGTCTGCTCTGCTGGTGGCTCCAGACTGCCACTGTGCATTATGGTACACAGACACAGTACAGCTGCTCTCCTGGCCCCCATGGCCGATCCCTCAATTCAAGGGAGCGATCTCACGACGGGGAGGGGGGAGATACTATCGCTGCCCATTCTGAGCAAGACACTCCTAGTCTGGACCCTGAGAGGCAGACTGAGCAGTTATGGGCTGATAGCCGGCATCATTCATACTATTCAGTGCGTCAGGGTTGAGTCGACTTCAGAAGCTTACGCGCTGCATTGGGCTTTGTTTGAGAAGTGGTGTGACAGGAAGAATGTGGGGCCCCTGTCATGTCAGGTGAACCGTTTTCCTCCCTTTTTTACAGGAACTATTGAATGAAGACTGCTCACACTCGACCACGAACATCTAGGCTATGTGTGTGACACCTCTCCCTGTCACAAAGGTTTTGAGGAGAAATCAGTATTTAACCACCCTCTGGTTAAGAGATCTCTCCAGGGTGCAAGGAGGATGAGACCTGTTGTTAGACAGACAAACAGACAGCCCCCAAATGAGACCAGTCCTTGGTACTGAAAGCCATGGCAGGGGCTCCCTTTGAACCTGTAGAGGAAATACCCCTAAAGACTCTATATTCGTAGTTGTCTGTCCCCCTCACGGTTACTTCCACCAAGAGAGTGAGTGACTTATGCTCTTGGTATCGGTATGTGCAGATTGTACTGTTGCCAGGGATGACTTAAGTGGCGTGGTGTGGGAACAGAACCCGGCTCTTGTGCTCAAGAACATCAGCAGTTCTTACAGGTTATCACCCTTGATGCCCCACTACCCTCTCCACATCAGCACAAGGAGGACAGAAGGATGCATTTGCTGTGTCTGGTCTGAGCGATGTTGTGTTATATGAAACACACACTCACAGCATTTGCGAGTTGGATCAGCTGCTGGCCTGTTATGGGGGAATGGCTCTCTCAAAACAGAGGACAGCTCATTGGATTTCAGATGTGATTAGTCTGTCTTATTTTCCGGTGTGGGTCTGGCCCCTCCACAGTTAGGCAGCACTTGACTTGAGCGATCTTTGCGTCAGCTTCGCTGAACGCAGGGATCAGTGTGGAGGATATTTACATGGCGGCATCATGGTCCTCTCCCTTTCTTTCTTCTTGTTCCCCAGGACAGTTCGGTCAGTAATTAGAATCGGGTGCTACTCCGTAGACAATGAATGGGGCTCTGACTTTTTGAGGCCGTGCAAAGTTTGTGTGAGCTCTTACACCCAAATGAGGTTTATATTCTAGCATTGCTAGTGTCTGAACCAGAAGTAAAACCTAATTTGGGTGTAAGACCTCACACAAACATGTTATGGCTGTGTCATTAAGCCAGAGCCATTGGCTAAGCCAATGTGCTAGCTTTGAAGCTGGGCACTAACTCATAACTAGAGATACATCTGTCATTTTATGTTATGTTGGTTAGCTTCATTCCATGTATGCACTTTATGAGTTTTGTCTAACCCTAATCCTAACCCATACAATACTACTAATAAATACTAATAAATGCCAAAGCAGACAAT
Source organism: Parasudis fraserbrunneri (assembly GCA_900302295.1). Classification (NCBI taxonomy): domain Eukaryota; kingdom Metazoa; phylum Chordata; class Actinopteri; order Aulopiformes; family Chlorophthalmidae; genus Parasudis; species Parasudis fraserbrunneri. The sequence continues at coordinate 4,128 of OMKL01137410.1, forward strand.
GGCCAGGTGTGGTCAATCCTTGCAGTGTAGCTTTGAATCCAGAGTGAAATTTCTCATTTTTGCAGTGCCTTGCCCTCCATTCCTCATCACCACTGTCCTGAAGACAATATTATGAGGATGATTGGGGATTAGGGAAATGCCAGTAGTAATCAGAGGTTTTTTTTCCACTGTGATTAGAGAATATTCACTCCTTTTGTTACTGTCAAGTATAATCAAGAGGAGACGAGGTTTGCCAAGAGAGCAAATGTGACTGGGAGCAGCGTCATCATCATCATCTCTGTAACACAATGGCCCCCTCCCGTCTCCCAGAGAGGACATTAACATGCTGTCTCTCTGTCATCCCCCGTTGCCCTACTTAAACCAGATGGGCCTCATTCAGGTCCGTCACAGAAATGTGGGCGTGAGGGAATCTTAAATGTCAGCCTCAATATCACCAATCCCACAATTAAGAATGGGATGAGCTGAAGGGCTTTTTTTTCCCACCGCGTGCAGTGCCGTGGCTATGCCGTGGGCTATATGTGGCAAATTGTGGTTACTCACTCACTCACTCACTCACTCACTCACTCATGGACGATTTGGCAGGGACGTTTTCTAGGATGCATAGTGATGCCTTTCTTTGCATTTCTGAAAATCATCACCTCACCTGCAACTATCCCACTTTCACTTGCAAAATACTAACAGCTGCTTCTAACGACACCTTTCTCCACATCTCCCAAAATCACCACTTTGCACGGGATTATGCTCCCTACACAAGATTTATGAAGCACAGCTTTATTGCCTAACATTACTTTAGCTAACCCGAACATGTTAGTTTTTCGCCTACTTTAGTTAACCTCATTAGCGTGTGTGGATGCTATCCTGCACACATGAGTAGGAGCTAAGGACACACAGTTACAACCACCAATACAGAGGTATGGATACACAAAGGAGAACAAATAACATTACAGACGTGAGTTAGCCAAGTGTTACTCATGACACATTTAGGATATGATTAATCCCTAACTTCATATCACATGGTAGCCAGCGTTGCGTTACATATACAGCCAGGAACCAGCAAAATCGCTATCACTATTAGATGTTTATCAAAACATGATGCAAAAAACAAAATACAAAAACTTTCCATGCCATCGCCTCTGTCATTAATAAAAGTCCTTGCCCTCCCCGGAGCTAAAAATAAAATGAAGATGCCCTCCCCCTTTTTCAGGGGTTCATGGGTACATTGCATGTAGTGATTATTTTGTTTGGGCCTTGTGTGAAGTTATTATAGCCAAAGGTTATGACAAATGTCACAGCAGGTGTTCTTGCCATAGTGTTGTTGCTGCAGGTTACAGTCAGTCATCTGTGGCTGTGTGCACCAGATGCATAAGGTTACGCATGATAATAAGGGAAGGAATGACATTCAGCTCGTCAGACATTTCCTTAATGTTAATGCAGCAATTTTTTTTTATATTGTTCACGAGTCCCAAATCTTGAGTCCGAGTCGAGTCTCAAGTCAAGTCTTAAGTCTCTTTGTGTGCGATTTAAGAGTGACTCGGGTCCAAGTCTCAGACTCGAGTTCCAATCTCTGTAAGCTAGCAGCCAACTTCGATTGTTTGCTAATTCAAAAAAGCCTTGTGAATAGATGTAAACAATTAAACACAGGCTAACAGTTGTGCAAAATAATTATTTTCACAGTGAGAGACTTTTATTCTGTTCTGTTTCAAATTAGTGAAGCACTTTATATCCGGTCACTGTTCAGCCTGCGCCCAAGACTGGAGACGTAACTGGAAATGATCTTCCTGGAATCCTGGCGTGGATTCAGTGTGTCACTGGAATAGCTGTAGCCTACAGGCTGTAGCTAAATGTAAAATCTTCAATAAATCCTGGCATAGATCAATTTCTCATCGGAATAGGCCTTGTTAGATCAACTGTTAGGCCAATACATTTTGAATTACCCTGCATTGAAAAAGTTTGTCTTGAAATGGCAACTGCTACAAGACATGATCTTTATAATAATAATAATAATAATAATAATAATAATAATAATAAATAAATAATAATAATACATATAGCCACAGGCGGCCATTGCAGGGGTCCAAGCATTGGGCATATGCGCACTGAAGCATATTCATGAAGCATTATGGTATTATGCATTGGGCATTGGGGATTGGACATTATGCATTTAAGCATTAAGCGCTATCCCATTGCGCATTATGGCATTATGCTGCCACTAGAGGAAAGGTCAAGTTATCTTGTCAGTTTGGCCTGATAGGCTCATTGTCACTGGAAATGGGGGAAACCTCAGTGTCTCTCGAGTTAAAATAAAGGTTTGAAATTAAAATGAAATGGTGGCATTAGAGAAAAGGTACAGTAATGGAATGACTCACTTGGAGGTAGACCTTTAAAATATCAGAGGAAATTCAACAATATCCACATTACTATAATTGCACACTGCCATTGTCTTAAAGTGATTAAAGTGTAAAAGTCCGATTCAGTAATTTTGAGGGAACAAAACAACTGGTTTGGACAAAATTCAAAATGGCCAGCAATCTTGCTATCCCCAGAGAAGGTGACTTATTGACTGCACCACTGAGGATACATAGCTGTTCACACACCTTCTTACAACTTGATACAATGACATCACACGTGCCAGACTGGGGTATTTTTGTCTGCATGAACTTTACAAGACCCGCCAGATCAGCACCCTCTCTGTAATAAGGGCGTGCACATAGCATCAAACACACAAGTTGACGAAGCAAAGATGCAAACTAAACAATTAAATCAACAAGGAATTGCTATCCAATGCAAGCAACTGATAATATGTTACTCCAGTCTCCGACGATGCTGAGTGAATGTAGCGTCAGCTAATGTCAGAAATGCTCTATATAATATACCTATGTGATAAGTGAACGTGACACGTGTCTCGCTTTATTTTACTCAACCAAATTTGGCGTTTTGTTCATGTGGCCCGCTATTGTACAGATTATGCTGTTTTCACGAGTGTGTGTAGGCTTAGATAGCCTACTGTTTGATGCATACAGTTCAGAAGGCTTCAGCACTCACACATGCATGTTTCAACAATGAGGAGTCATTCAGTCAGACAGTCAGTATGGGACATGGACACATGGACTTAGCAAAAATATGTGGTTTAAACAGATTGGCTAGTTAGCCTTATGAAAACAAAGCTATAAGGATTTCATTAAAAGATTAATAAACAGAAATAATAAATATCTTTTGAAATGATATCCAGACCAAAAAATAGCCACAGAAGAGCAAATTGAAAAATATTTTGTGAATATGAATTCACATATTGTGAATCGTGAAAATGTGTAGAAATATTGTGATATGACGTTTTGGCCATATCGCACACCCCTACAGTATGTCGACTTTGTTTAAAAACAGTGGCTTTATTTTATTCATGTTTTTATTTATTTAGGATATTTTAATATTTTTTCACATTCCAATGTCTGGATATTCATATTGTGACACACCAAGATTACTGATACCTTGTTTAAAATGGTAACTACAAACATTATCAAACCCCAAGCACTGCACTGTGGCTGCCCAACACTCTTAAAAAACAAACAGTGGGTTGTATTGTATTGCATTTTTATTTGCTCAAGAGGGACAGTGTACATTAATGAACATTTTACAGGAAAGTGTAAATGAACCCAATTACAGCCTAGGGCTGATTTCCATTGCTAGTCCCCCTGTCTGATGGTATAGGCTATATGGTATAGGTTAAATACAGATGACAGTTACCTGGTATCATGCCTCACAACTCAAGGCAAGTCTATGTGGCATAGAAACCCTTTTTGTAGCCTAGGTAACAACATCCTCTTGTAAAGGATGACAAGAAACTTTAATAGTTTACAGCCTTCTTGTTCTGGACTGCACCTGCTATTAGTCTGCTGTTGCCCCCTTCCTCATTGAGCACTGCCTTGCTGCACCTACATGTGCAGTATAGGTGCAACATGGGTCTGGAGGGTGGCTCTGGTGCTTGTTTAATGAATAGGCCTAACTGTGCTCAGGCTGTCAAACCTGTTCACATGGGTTAGAAAAGGCACATGCACAGACACGTGTGCACACGCACACACAGCTGTAGATAGGCCTACAGTTTTGGGACAAGAGGTGAAATGTGATACAGCTTAAGTAAGGAGAAGGCTAGGATAGGGTGGAGCTGTTCTGACCTCTGACGACAGTATACAGGCGAGCATTAGAGCATGTAAAACAGGTGTTTATTGGATGTGTGGATGTGGCCACACAAGATTATTGCAGACCGGTTATAACAGAGTGCATTGTGGGTAATACAAAGCTATACAGTCCCTGTGGCACCCCCCCATGTGCTTGTTTGTTATATTGGGCACAGGAAATATGAGGCATCTAATTAAGTCTTGGATGGGGGGGGGATAGAAGGCGTCTCAGCCGGCCAACTGTGAGTGGCTATCACAAACTCAGCTTACATCTTTAATTTATACCGTATGTGCTGTATTATTTATAGATTCCGTGATCTGTCTGTATATGGGGCTCTATGCGTGCCTTGGGTTGTACAGCAGTGTGTTTGGGCCAAAGAAAAGAGAGAGAGAGAGAGAGAGAGAGAGAGAGAGAGAAAGAAAGTGAGAAAGAAAGAGAAGCAGAGTATTGAGTGTATAGCCAACTGAAACGTAATAGGGTCAATCTATATATGGACTGTAAGCCAGCCATCTTTCTTCCTTTTTCCCTTTCTATTCTCACGACAAACACATGCGCGCGCACGCACGCACGCACTCACACACACACACACACACGCACACGCACACACACACGCACACACACACAGAGCATATCTTCATATATCAGAGGCAGCAGATGATGAGGGCTGAGAAGGCGGATATGGTGGTAATAATACCCATGACACCAGTGTTGGCCATGGCAGTGAGGAGCGTGTTTATGTTCCCTCCACTTCAGCCTTTAATGTGCAGCGATGCGGCTCTAACCCCGTTGAATATTATGCACTGGGCGCAGCCAACTGGAGGCTAAATCCACACCTCAAAAAAAGGGCTTGGATCAGCAGGTGTGACTGGGAAGAATAGAATGGATTTGTCTGAGATTCAGGGGTGTTGGGGGGTTTGGAATGCTGAAGCAAATAAATATTTCATGGAATACATGTATCTTAGGCTCGATGTAGTTGAAAAAAAAAAGCTGTGGGGATTGAGATCAATTGGTGAGGGTACTGGCTATGTCCGTTATCCGGTAATTACTGTTTTATTACTGGGAAAATCTGTTGAAGTCTGACATATTTAAATCTCTCCGGTCATAATGCCCTGTGAAAATAATTCCCTCTAAGCACAATTTGAATTGTATTGAAATAGAGGGTTCTCTCTGCACTGCAGAACCAAATCAACAGTTTTTATTCTGTTTTATATTAAATTTTTCCTGTCATACAACACTAAGAATAAGAAATACTAAGTTCAGCTAACATTAGTAATTTGTGCCTGCTGCATTTAAATCCAAAACTGAGCGGGACCTTTCAGTTTGTCCAGGCGAGTGCAGCTGTATGTCAGTTTATGTTGCAATTACTGGTAAATGGACAAGACGAGCTATATCACATAATATTCTCCAGCATCGTTTAAGTTTGCTGTTTGGGTGCATTACAGATCTAGTTTTGTCTGTGATAGAGATGATTAAACAGCGAGAACTGCACACCACGAGGCGTGTGTGAGCGTCAATACATTTAACGTTATGGGCAAGTCCCAGTCCGTTACCAGCACGAGATCCAGGAAGGCAAAAGCAACTCCTTCTCCCCAAAGTATTTACACAAAACAATCTATAAATCCATAATCAAAGCCATGTTTATAGTGAACTATATGCAGCCCAATGTAGTCACAGGTAGTTTGTTATTTCAGTGCTTGACATTGAGTCACAACATTAATATTTCCTTTCATTGTCACTTCAGCAACAATTTCCAAACTTGGACCAGACATGAGGCAGAATTATCCAACACGTCCACTATGCACTACTGGGCCTACACAGAGGGATGCTTGCACCTCCAGAGCAAAGTTACCAGACTGCCCCCAACTCTTTGATTACACCGGAGCGAGAAAAAAATAAGTTCTTCAGACGAACGTAGGCTTGTGTAATATGTATTTATTTGTTATGCACATGAGTCTATTTACTTGACTTATTTTATTTGGAATATAATGTACAAGCAAAAGTAACCTCTACATGCATTGATGGTGGCTTTATATAGCCTATCAATTGCTTTTAAGCTCAACAAACAGATATTTGACCAGAATTTCTTCCATTTGTCCAGGACAAGGACCAGCACCAATGTTTTCCAATGGAAACCCTGGACTATGTACTGGTATGGTTTTACAGGGAGAGGACAAAGGCAGAGTTCAAATATGGCATGGGTACCTCTACATGCTGTAAACGTGTGGAGTATTTCCTTGCAGGAGAGTGGATGGGGAGATATAGTTCCAAGTGTTACACAACACTAGGCCCGGTGTTGGTGAATAGAACATTGGGTGGTTGAAAATGTTGATGGGCAGCTGGCCAGAGGGGCCACCTTATAGGAAATGAAACAAATGAACCTGTAAGAAACAGGAAATTGGAGTGATAGCAGCAATACTGTAGCTAACAACATTGCAGCACTTGTGACACAGTGAGAGAGAGGGAGGCCATTACTGAGTCTGTCTAAATACACTCAAACAGTCAAGGTCGCACACACACACACACACACACACGGACGTACCCACATAAACATGCATGCTTACTTGGGTGCCCAGTCGCTCACTCACGCACGCATGCACACACACACACACACACACACACACACAGAAATATTTAAAAACTACCATCACTGTGCCATTCAGCAAAGCACTGTCTGAAGAAGGCCCATAATGATGTACCACAGTGGAATTACTTAGTGGACAACAAAGTTATAATATCACTCCCATACAAGAGTAGCTATGAAAAAAGCCACCTCCTCTCTTGCAGTACCCTATTTCACAATGCAGACCCTCATTTCTATTTTTATTTTTTTTTGTGACGGCAGTTAGTCTTCAGTCATTTACAGGGAAATATACGACACAAGTAGCTCATAAGCCTACATTTTATGTATTCAATTGAGAGTCGAAATGGACCAGAATGATGGGGCGCAATGACGAGGGGACTTAATTTTAACGCATGACTGAAGGTGAACCTGACCTATCGTGTGGGTCGGGCCGTAAAACTCCAAGCACTGTAGCATAAGCACACACAACAAGTTCAACATCTAAGAGGGGTCATTACCCCAAGAGATGGAAAACCAACGCCACTGGACAAGGCTATTATCTGTTGTTGGTACTGGTGATTATGGCTTACCCTATCATAAAAATCAAAGTGCACACACAGACCAAAGGCTATACTATTTAGTTCTGCAGACTGTCCTGTAGCATATTTACAGATGTGAAATAAATATTTTCCATGTAGGTTTTATTTGAAGTACTGGCATTTATAAGCTCTACTTGGAATGTCTCCATGGCAGTCGGTTAACTAATGGATTAATTCTGATGAGGAAACATATGTTTGCATGGAGTAGCCTACTTCATGGGGGACATTGATGTGATAACAATAACAATACCTTACCATGGCCTGTTTTCTATAGCATGGCTGACGGCATTCTTTGCTTGATAGAGGTATCTCACTACCCAGGCAAAGACATTTTCTACAAAGCATTGATGGTCGCTCTTTCAACCTATTCATCTCTGTTTTGAATTAACCTCAGTGAAACACACTAATTGGTTAATAGATGTTTGTGGGTATTGGATAAAGGAAATAGTTTTGCTGCAGTATAATATGATGAATGGACATGGCAGACCCATGGAACATACACAAGCTAGCTCTCCACTGCGTCTGAAACCAGCACATTGAACAAATAGCTTGCTGGCGAAAATGGTCATCAATAAAGTCAATTTGACTTACCACGGTGATATGGTGGTGTCTTGTCTCTCATACCGCAGTTAATTCCTGGCACTGTGATTACATTAAAGTACAGGTAAAAGAAAATGTTGTGCCTCTCTCTGTACTAACAGCAACAGCAAGGCAAAGCTTGCACATGCCGGCTATTCTAAACTGTAATATAAAAGCCCCTGTCTGAGTGTACACTGACAGCTTGTTGCCTTGGTAACACAGATAAATGGAGAAAATGTCCTTTTCCCACCCGATTTGAATGTTATCAGCCTATTGAATCAGCTTTATCAGCCCACAGATCTCCCAATCGTTTGGGCTAGTAGGGGCCTACTAAAGCTACTGGTTGGTTCAGGAGGCTGTTATCACCCATTTATTGGTGAGCCAATGATGATGGATTCCAGTAAACGCCTTAACACCGCATTGTGTGGTGGTGGCACGAAATTTGTTAAAATTACGTGGCACCACCACGGCAACAATGCCAATGGAAAATCAAGTCAAAGTGTAAAAAAAAAAGAAAACATCATTCGTGGGGCTTGAACCAGGGTAGGCAGTGGTAGAGAACTGCTCTCACTTCTACACTACCAACCCACCCACATTACAGGTAAGATTGGATTAACAGTTAAGGTAATACATCCACTTTATGGTTAAGGTTGGATTAACAGTTAAGGTAATACATCCACTTTATGGTTAAGGTTGGGTTGATGGTAAATGTAAAGGTTAAGGTTAGGGGCAGGGCCAGGCTATCTCAAAATGATGTCTGGGTAGTGTAGAGGTATAAGCA
>OMKL01137411.1:0-26033 GCA_900302295.1 Parasudis fraserbrunneri
TATATATATATATATATATATATATATATATATAATTAGGGCTTGAAATCACAGCTACTGCTTGGCAATAAATCAATATAATCGTTTATTGTATTTCAGTGGGATCACATGAAATTAGGATACTGTGATAGTGGTACAAATGCTACAATACAATACAGCTTTATTATTCCCACATCGGGGCAATTCGTTTGAGGGCAACCACCATGCTTCAAGACAACTTACGGCAATCACGGACAAAGCAGAAATATAATGAGAAAGAGAGAGAAAGAGAGAGAGAGAACATGGCAAAAAGGCACATGCACTTGGTGAGTTACAAGTTCATATGAGGTGACATCCTCAGTCATGCACAAGGTAAATGATATCTGAAATCAGTCCAGGTTTTTCTGTTACAGACCTGTTTATTAGCAGTATAGAAGGCTCTGCACCTGTTTGTTGTGCACTTAAAGCAGCGTAGATGGCGACCCAGGGGTAGCTGTCCAAAACTGGGCATGAGTTCTATCAGGCTTCTTCCTGGCCTGCCCATTTTCAAATTCATACATGTCATCCCCATGATTTAATACAGTCCAAGAATATTACATGACATGAACAACTCTGTCCAAACAAGTTTGCGACTCGACTGATACGAGGTGAGATTTGAGATTTCTTGCTGTTCGATGATTGATCGTCGGTATCTCATCAGATGATTGGGCAGTTTTACAGCAATCAGGTCTCTCAGCCATCTTGCTGTAAAAAGGAATGATTCTGTGGACAAATTAAAGCAACATTTCCTATTCATATTTGTGAAATGTTACTGGTAAATTTAGGAAAAATTGCCTTACTGTAATGGATTGGTTCAGGATCACACATTCATGGGGCACAAGTTGAATAGTCAATTCTTAGGGATTGGAACAATGGCTTCCATCTAAAAAGATAATAGGTTCACAGGAATTAATATTTCTCTCAAGCCTACATACATTTCAAGAGGACGTTACCCTCACTGAGTCTTGAGCAAAAATTCCGCTTGTGAATCTAAGATAAAGACCACATTCAATGTTCTTATGACATTATTCGATTGAAAGCACAGAAACATTTGAATTTTGACAGTCTACCTTGGAACTGATTTCATAAGTCCATTTCCCAAAACTGAGAGCAGAAATCGAGAAGTTGAATGCCAACACCCTGCACCCTTGTGTCATACCTGCTGGCTAACTCCACTACTGTACTTGGAAATATGACATTTCAGTTGTATTTAAATTAAGGTAATTAATGAATTACTGAGATCAAATTCTATGACAGAAATGGCATTTCAGTATGGTCGGTGGTAGCCATCTTGAAAAATGGTGGCCATGTTGGATTTTTAAGTGGCTAACGTTCTTTTTCAACAAAGTAGACCCAAGAGGACTTACATGTCAAATTTGGTGCTTGTTGACATGTGAACGATTCTACCAAATCATCAGTGTACATGATCAAAAGTCAGGGGGATAGGGCACAACCTTGTGGCGAACCTGTGCATGTGCAAGGAATATCTGACAATGCCATTTGTATTGACTCTCTAAAATGTCTGTTAAAAAAAATCTGTTACCTATAAAATCAGGCTATGGTTGAGATTAAAAACAGTGTCCAGTTTCCTTGCAAGAATGGCAGCTATGTGCAAGCAAGCTGGGATGCTGTTGTGGCTAGGTCACATCACAAATTCAAGGGCTCTCTCTGAATTCAAGCTTTAGGTGAGAGTGTTGCATGTTCCCAAAATTGACTGAGCTGTCCTGGGGGCCAAGAATATGTGAATTCTTACAATGGGTGGCAATACCCAGGGGGTCCTTAACAGGGTTCCAGGGGGCCCCTGGAAAAAAGGGGAATAGTTTCATTGCACTAATATTTTCTTAACTAGAAGTTAGCGCAATGAGAAAATGTATTAAAGATTATTATATAAGAGGAGCTATTCTAGGTTTCACTCTCTCCACTGCTACCTACAGTATAGACAGTTATGGAACTCTGGACTAAATCAAATATAACAACAAATATCTCCTCAGATGGGGGGTCCCTGGGACAGAGTCTTATCAAATGGGGGCCTTTGGCCTGTTACGTTTCAATTTGGGGGTCCTTGACATGAAAACGTTTGAGAAGTTTGGTTTTACGTTTTCTTCCTCAAGACCCCTCAGGAGTATAAAAAGGCCTACCTCTCAGAGCTGACGCGGGAAGGGACAAGAGGTAGCCCCCTCCACGGCTTTGCCTACGATGGAGTTTGGGTGATGGCTAAGGCTCTGAGTCAAGTCATGGAGGCAGTGAAACACAGGGAGAAATACAGCGTCCACCGAAACGTCACCGTCGGCACTGAGAAGATGAGTCAAATGCTCTTGGATGCCGTGAAGCAGACACAGTTTGAAGGCGTCACAGTAAGTGCCTGTCTTTCCATTTCAGTACTGACTTTATCATGAACCGTTGTCACCACTGTATCCGATATGTCATTTAAAAACGATGTCGTCTTTCTAGGGTCGGGTTCTATTCCGAAACGGGGAGCGTGGGACGTCGATCGAACTGAGCCAGTTTCAAGGTGCTGTGAATGTCACCCTATTGTTACGCACTCTACGATGCATGCTAATGTGACTTTAGTATCGCCTTCAGTGAGAAATAGCCGCCTGTCTGAGTTAAAACAAAGTGTATTTGTATTCCATATCACAGATGAGCTCATATTGTTCTGAGACGCATTGCATGGTTCCTACATCTATGGTCTGGACCGCATGTTCCAAATCACGGTGTTGTGGTGAAGATGACACCGGTCGAGACCGTGTCATGTGTTAGTCGAGATCTAGTCCAGATTGATGAGGGTGGCCAAGGCAGAGTCCCAGGCCTAGACCGGACTAAGTCAAGTCTTGAATTGTGCCCAGATCTTTTAAAAATGCTATATTGATCAGATTTTACAAAGACATAGGCTACGTCTATCTTTCTCCATCTTTCTATTCAGTATGTTGCCTATCGAGCCAAAGCAGCTGAAAACATCAACGGTGTCAGAAGAAAGAATGTTTGGCTTAGTGGTCATCACACAAACATTTAAAATAAAATGAAAAACTTCCATTCCATGAATTCCATACAATTGGAGACCCCTATTTCTGCCATGTTGTGTATAGTCCTAAATTCCTGTGGGGAAATATGAATTGGCTTAGCTTGCTGAAGAGACATAAGGTCTTAGCTGAACACAGGATGCATCGCGTTTAAATGATAAGAGTTACAATACATCACCTCATATCAACTTCGTGAAATTCGAAGCCTTTACGGTTTCAGTTTCTGTTTACACTTCGAATGCATTGAATTGAAAGTGAATTGACATTTCGCAAAAATAGTCATTGACAGAACATCAGTCTGACTCCTTTTAGGCACCGCTGTGCTTCCTCATGATATCAATACTCAGACACCACATAGAAAAAGATGTTCCACCAGCACAAAGAAAGAATTAAGAGCAGCTCTTGGTGTCACGTCACAGTACTTGAAGATGAAGTAAAACTAAGGGGCGTGTCAACAGATGTTGTTATCCGGAACACCTGGAGTGCGGTGTCAATTTCATTTCTTGTGGTTATTACCTGAAACATACAACCAATGGCGTTCATCTTGAAATATCGTTGGACATATAGTAACATCAGTAACTAACAGAGGTGGTGTTTGCAGAATTGTTGCAAAAGGCCAATAGATCTGTTGGTAAAACCGTTTCCACAGGGGGCCGAGAGGTGGGGGTGGGCAAGTATGACACCTACACGCAGGAGCTGAAAGTGATTCACCACAGGATAAAGTTTAAAGGTAAGACATTTCACGTTTCTGTACTTGGCTAGAAGCCTAACGGCAGCTGTTTTGTATACTGTAAGTCTCTTTCACCAAATACAAAAAAACATGCACAGGAAATAATGTCCATAACACTGGTCTTAATGAAAGTAAAGTGTGCAAATAAAAATGACGCTTACAAAAAATGTATCATGGTAGTTCGATGGTATTTTCAGTTTTACCATTGTACTGGCCATGGTGGTAAATAATTAACCGTCGTACTGCCATAGTAAAAGTCATGTATCACAATGGTACCAGTTTTGTACTTAAATAATACCATGGTATGATCTAATTTAAACCATGATACTGTGTTTTTTTTCCATAATTTCTTTCCATGATAATTTTTTTGGAAATACCATGATACTTTTTTGTAAGGGTAATATCATGTAAGAGGCGGATGCAAATCAATTTAAAGGGGACATATTATGGAAAATGGGTTTTGCCTATAGTCTTTGTATGGATTTGGCAGTCAGAAATGTTATTTAGGTGCTGGGGAAAAGTGACCTTGTCATTTGGCCAAAGTTTGAATTCTTCAGATTAACAAGCCTAAACAAGCTGTTCAGAATGATTGGGGACACAAGCGATGAATTAGCTTTGATTCATTAATTAGTTGTGCTTTATGGAGCCAGGAACACTGCCTCCCTAATGTACTGCCCAGTTTGTACAAGTTGTTTTTTTTTTAACTTTTGGGTGTGGGGTATTCAAAATGTGGTGTGTGCTACACCCACCAAAAACAGTGTGTTCAGAAAAAAATGCTGGAAAATGAATAATTAAAATTAGATTTAGACTAGATTCTTTAGCCAAAATAAAATTGTAACAAAAACTTTTCAAGGAAGTCGTATTAATGGTTGAAAAGATGCATAATATGTCCCCTTCAAGAATATGTTATTCCTATGGTCTAGGACAGTCCACAACTCTCTCCTAAGGACCAAACTTGTGATGTCATAAAGATGTAACAATCTGGAGCTTATCCCTGGAGAATGACAATAGGACCATAGGAATAACATACATGCATCTTGTTTTCAACCAAGTAGTATTCCCTCAAGCTAAAGGAGTAGTGCTGCGTAGCTGGGGAGTCGTTTTACTTACCGTAGTTTAGAAAATATCTATATATTTTTCTTCACATTATACCGACTTGTCGTGTAGGTGGGAAGCCAGCCAAAGACCAGACCTTCGTACGGCTGCAGCAACAGCACATCAGTCTTGTCCTTTACGGTATCTTGTCGTCAGCCACCGCCTTAGCCGTCATCGTCGCCCTCGCAGTCCTCTGCTTCACCGTCAAGAACCGCGAACACCGGTATGCCGTGATATGTACTATCGAGTAGACTGACTATTTGAGTCCGTCAGATGAAGAACCGTAATACGCTGATTCGATTTGAAGTTCTCCAGATCAAGTTCTCTAAGTTCAGAACGATGTTTTCCAAACCTAATTATCTAAAGATAATGATAAGTTGAAGTGTTGTGTACATTTGTAGTTAAAGACAGCAGAGGTTGAGTGCTTTCGGGTGATGTAACACAAAAGTAATTTGGACCGACTTTATAACTGCAAATACATGGGCTGTCAAAAAGTTTCAAAACTGCCTTATATGGTTCTTTTTCTGAAGGGTTCTTTTTTATCTTTTTTTTTTATCTTAACTTTTATTTACCCACGGAACTCTTCTCCAGCAATGCCCTGATTGCCCGCCAACACAGTCACTCAAACACCACCGGGTCGAAGAGTCTTGCTAGTTGCTACGAGGAAATGCAATGGTCATTCTTTAGGGAGCGGAGACCATCATTCATTCACCTCCAATGCCCGGAATGTTTTGCTGGCCTGGGTATCAATCCAATGATCCTCTGGTCAAAACCCTGCTCTCCTCAGTCTACTGGTATTCTCTTAAACAGTAATGACTGGAAGATGGGTTTACAGGTGGATCCGTGCCGTAGAGCTGGTGTTGCATCTCTCAGTGCCATTCCAGCTTTGAAATGAACAAGGACACACAGTGTCCGATGGGAAGCGCATGGACTCAACTGGTTTTACACAAGGTGCCATGCCTGCGAACCGCCACTAGGAGCAGAAAGGCTTAACCGTCAGTCTAGAATTACGAGAAGAGAGGATGGGTCAGCGTCGCCATAGAAACATTCGAAAATGGCGTCCCCCGTTACCACTGGGAGACATATTGCATTGTAAGCGTTGTCTCCTCCTAGTTGTGAATAACTTCTGTGAGAACTTTGGGGGCTGTGACCCATCCTCTTCTTATAACTCTAGCCATCAGTGAGAGTGAGCGAGTGAGAGAGAAAGAAAGAAAGAAAGAAAGAAAGAAAAAGCTTCTACACACTGAGCGAACCAGGCAAAGCATGCCTACACTGCATATAGTAGTCGATGAAAAGCAGCTTTGGTCCACTGAGGAATGCAGTCTGTCTCACAGTAAAGATAGTGAAAATGAAAGACAGGGGTCACAGGGATTAGCCTATCCAACCTCAAGTTGGGGGGGTCATGTGCCAAAATAAGATTTAGAACCACAGTTATCATCTTTCGATATCCTTGGCCTTGGAATGATGTGATAACAGACTCTGTCTCTCTTTCTTCCAAGGCTGCTGAAGGCATCTGGCCAGTCCATGGATAACCTCCTCATTTTCAGCATGCTGCTAACCTGCTCCTCCATATTCCTCTTTGGCCTGGATGGAGCCTCTGTGTCTGACCAAGTGTCTGAAGTTCTCTGCTCGGTGACTTCTTTCCTCAATATTCGGATTGTGTTTTCATTGTTGAGACCTTGAGGATTTAGTGTGCTATTACACAAATACTATTGCAGTGCCCTAAGCACTACATTTGACTCACAATTCACGTAACTCCGCAAACTCTAGTTGAGCTGCTTAGGGAGCAACCGTACAAGTGGTCAGGTGTGAATGTGTACGTGTGAGTATGTAACCTCCCCTCCCTCAGACTGTTACTGTAAATAAGACTTGCCTGGTTAAGTGTGTTATTCTAACTTATATGGTTAAGTAAGAGTTCAAAAGAAATGTGGCAAACCAGGACCACATATAGTCTGTAACATTTTTTCCTGCACTTCCTTGAAGGTTCGTCTGTGGATTCTTTCAATAGGACACACCATTGGTTTTGGGGTGCTGTTTGCCAAAACCTGGAGGGTGTTTTCAACCAAAAACGGGATAAAGGAAAAGGTAGCCTGTCTCAACCCCTTAAGCCTGATGGACCAGTTCATTAGCGGTTTTTCATGGACTCATTTAAGCTAGCGCAAAGGTAGTGGTATCATGTGACACTAGAGGTCTTGAAGAATCTGTAGATACCAGCCCTGTCGGCAAAGGGGGTAGACATTGCTGCAGAGTAAAGCTACATTTTTAGAGGGGCGTGTCCATTTTCAAAGGGCTCTCACCTCGAGAAATGTGAATACAATTGGGCCTGTTTATGCTAGTCCCATGCAGTTCTGGGCCAAAACTATGCCGTTTGTTGCATGCAGTACAAATGTATTATTTATTTATTTATTTGTATTTTTTTATGATATATTTGCCTATTTCTGCATATTGTGGTCCCTAAACAGAGGCCATTCAGAGGACGTATGACTTTGCAATGTACATTGACAATAAGTGGGACTTTCAGAAAAAAGTGCTCACCATCCAATCACCAAAAGAAAAGAAATTCTTGCAGAAATCTCCAGATGTCAAAATAACTCTTCTAACATTTTCTTCAAGGTCTTGGTGTCTTAAAGTGATATTTTGGAGGGAATTTTCAAGTGGTCAAAAATGGTTTGGTTTTACACCAAATCTGTTTAATTCATGGTATCAACCCAAAAATTGCTGCAGCAACTTATAAGACACAATTGAGCATGAGAATCGCAAAGATTAGGCCATCACATAATGTCCTAAGTCCCTATACTCTCAGAATGTTCATAATTTGAATAGGCGAGATTCAAAACATAATGTTGATTGCACACTAATAGATAGGAAATATTGACCTACAGTGTTGAGCTGCATCTCAAATTATTCCTTAGGGTCCTAGCTTTCCAATGATGTATGGCACTTGTATGTGGCACCTACTACTGACCCAATGCTCCCCCGCCCCACAACTCTCCCCCAAAAAAGCTTAGGGCCACAGGGGTTAAAACTAAAATTCATAGCTGTATGCAGGGGTGTTGGTTTTTGGATTGTTGGTATTTTAATAGAAGTAGAGTAGATTTAGCTTTGAAGTTAGTGTCATCATTCCAAGGGTGCAGAACATTGTGTGTCCGTATATGCTGACAACTATAATGTAAACTTTCTATTCAGATAAAAATAAATAAAAATGAAGAATCAAATTAGTGTTACATTAGGTTTTCATCTGACAATAGCAGTATTACAGCTGCTACTTTTTTCTTCTTCTGTTTGGCTCTCTCTCACAGAAAAAGAGCTGGGCTCATAAGCCATGCATGGTGGTGGCTGGAATGCTAGTCCTGGATGTGGCTGTATTATCCTTCCGACAAGTCCTCGACCCACTCAGACGGGCGGTGTCAGATCACAGTTTGGAGGTAGCAATGAAAAGGATGAGAAGGGTGAAAAGTTATGCAACATAATTTATCTGTAAAAAAAAATACAATTAAAAAAATTAATGAGGGTGTAACAATTCAAGCCAACAATTATTTGATTCTCTTTATTTAGGCAGATTTGATGCATCATGAATTCAATTTGATTACATTTTATTTCATTTGATACCTTTTTGACAAAAAAAAGGGTAATAGATGTACAAATGTGATTGTACTGATCCAGTCAATAATAATTCAATGCGCAATTAAAACCACACATCAGGGTACTAATTCACATTATGTTTATAAATGCAATAAATACAAAGACACAGATTTTTCATCAATGATACATTTTGCAGATGTGAAGCACTTGGATTTCCAAATTCTTATTGATGCACAGTTTTCTGCTACAATATTTGTTCTACAAACACCATTTTTGCTGTGGTTTTCAGGCTGGTCCAAATGGTGAGGACATTATTGTCCGACGGTTCTCAGAGCACTGTGACAGCACCAACATGGACTTGTGGCTTACCATTGTATATGGATACAAAGGACCTCTTTTGGTAGGTGGAGATAAACGGTGTTACTTTTTTAAAATCTTCACTTTGTCCTGTTCCTAAAAAGCACACTTAATAACTATTCATCCTTCCAATTGTGTTCAGTTTTCGAAAATATTGCCCCAGGATTAATAACATAATTTTGACGCTGTGAATCCTATAAATCCAGACTTGGGGAAAAAAAAGATCATCTTGTATAGTACTGACACATGTTCAATCGCCTAAAGCTCTGCTAAACGAAATGTACGTTCTTGGTTTTTTTGTGTGTGTTGTTACCTTCCTTTAACAAACGCAACGCAAACAAACAATTTCAATCATCAAACACGTAACTGGGGTTCCTCTCTCCTCAGGGACTTGGATGCTTCCTTGCCTGGAACATCAGGCACGCGCAAGAAGGTCACCCCATCTCCGACAGCGAGCACCTCGCCCTGAGCATGTGCGCTGTGACGATCTCGTGTAGCCTCGGAGCGTCGGGCTCTCTCCTGACTTACCGGCAGCCTAACGTTCAGTTCTGTCTCACCGCGCTGGCTGTTCTCTTCTGCAACGCCTCCATCCTGGTGCTGGTGTTCGGGCCAAAGGTGAGCTGAGACCTCATAGACCAACAAGTCACTCACTCAGTCACCCACATACTCCCGGTTAACCACTCTGCCCCTAGTGGCGGCTCACATGCATGGCACTTTGACTCATGGTTAGAGAATCTGCCCTGCAGCTTCGCGTCTACGACTCTGCGTGTCCTTGTTTTTTTGTTTTTTAGATGCGAAGCAACATCTCTATGACCGGTGATGTCTCTAACTCACTCATTCAGTAACTCAGTAGCTCACTCACTTACGGTTAGCCACTCTGCCCCTGGTGGCGGCTCACAGGAAATGCGCTTTGTGTAAAGCGCTTCGCATCCATGACACTGTGGGCTCTGTTTTTGTGCCGGCGCAAGGCCGGTGCAAGCGCTGACGCAGGTGTATTGGCAATTTGGTCAGGCGCAAGGTGAATTCTTTCCACTTGTGTCTGTTTGGCAATTTCATGGCTCACAGAGAACCCGCTTGCACTGAGATGAGTGGGGTGGCGGAGCTGGGGGTGTGTCAATACAGATCCGCTAGCACAGTACAATTTTTTAATCCATTTTGGCGTAAAATCACGCCTGCGTCTCCACCCACTCAGACCACGTCTAAGCGCAGACGCTGGTAATCTATGGAGATAATGGATTGCACTTAAATATGACAACACATTATGGCCTTTACAAATGGTAAGCGACTGCTGCACCAAAGTAATTAATTTTCAATGCGAAGTGAGTGGGCAGACAGGGAGGCGTGGGCTGTTTAGCAGGCGGAGCGAGAAGTAGAGTGCAACCTGGTTGTGCTCGTCTCAATGACATGTCCGCCTGCTGCCAGAGTTGACTGGTCTTCAACTTTTTACTATGTGATGCCCAGTGTCACCAAACCAAAATGGAGGAGAAACTGATTCTTGCCATGCATGAGTTCCCTGATGTACTATAACTGTTTTGGACATAAACAGAGATAATTTGGCAGGCAGGATGGCAGGTTATGATGACGCATCTTACTGGCACCTTACTTAATAGCTATATTTATTACTTGATAGCTATATTTATTACTTAATAATAATCTATTACTTAACTACTAACTTTATGATGCAGCATGGGTCATTTTAGCTAAATATAATCTCTTACAATATTTTTTGTTAAGCAACGACAATTTATCACGACAAATTGTAGCCTAACCTTTGTCAGACAACCTAGGCCTTAGATAATTCGCCTGGTAATGTTAGCTAGCCAAGAACATTAGCTTCTGTTATAGTACCATCTGCCAGCAGGGGTACAGCAGTGCACAAATGCAGTTTCCATGGTTACCATGCGCTGAGCACCTGACGATACTTGTAGATCGTTTGCCAATTTCCTAAATAAAAGTTTTATCTTATGTTATCTTAGTCACAACATCATGGGTTCAAATGTGTCTCATGGTCTACAGTATGCTGCACATCATCTCCACTCTCTCTCGTATCTTTCATGTCTCTGTCCACTCTCTAATCGAGTGACAGAATGAAATATGTGGATTGTTTCTCATTTGTTTTTAGCTCCTGTACATCCGGGCCCATGGCAGTGAGGCGGAGCAGACCTGTGAGTTCCAGTGTGTTCCTGAGAAGGCCTGTGGGGAGGTAGAGGGTAGGTGCTCCCAGCAGGACCTGAGCGGCACCGCCAGCAGCGGAGAGGAACAGCTTGACCGCGAGAAGCACCTCCTCAGGAGAAGGATAACACAGGTCAGCCAGGAATTCTAGGGTATTGATAAATGCATTCTTTTTTTCCTTCTTTTTTTTGTTGTTGTTGCCGAAAACAGTGTGGGACGAGTCTCATAGCTTACTGTACAACCACGAAAGATCCAAGTGAAGTTGAAACTGTATTGCATAAATCTATACATGAGAAAAAATATTTTCTTAAGAGACTATCATAGGTAACATAGGTATCATAGTAAGACTGTGCAACAATGTGCGACATTATGTTCAATATTTAAGCTGCGCGTTTTGCACAAACATGACTCTGCGAAGCGTAGGCAATCATGAAGACACTGAAGTATGACTCGCATCTGTGACACTGTGTGTCCTTATTTTGGTAAAGACAGTGTTGGGAAGTAATGTGATTTTTTTCTGTGCAGCTTAATGTGGAATTGGACACTGTTGCCATGCAACTGTATGAGATGTCTGCATCGACTTCTGCTGATACAATGGACCATTACATTAGTACATACCTAAGCAACGATGAAGGTAAACATAACACAACACAACACACCATGAGACAGGACAACACAACACACCACACCATGAGACAAGACAACACACGACGAGACAACACAACATAACACAACACAACACAGCACACACACACCACACACACACCACATAATAAGGATATTGATAATTATCTGTAATGCATTATAATGGTGGTTATCAACATATATGATGGCTCATAATACCATATCAAAAACCAGACTAAATGACAACTACTCACCTCATGTAAATCACCCCATGAAGACTAACTATGTTACAAGGCCGTCACAAGAGATTATCATGGGTCATAAACTATTAAAACACATTGTACTCGCGTCATAGCTGTACACACCAGAAGTAATGTGTCACGTTAGCATTTTTGACACGCTTGACTTTCTTTGCTAAATTCTTTGAGGCTCGTGAACAAAAGTCAGTGGTTTCCCTCCCAGCAGGCGAAGAGAGGTCGCTGCTCAGAAGGCCTCTGGAGCTGATCCACGAAGCCCAGATCTGCCCCGAAGACAGCAGGGCCACGTCTGGGACGAAACCCATAAGAACCGAGGACGTCAACTCCCCTGAGCAGTGAGGCCAAAACACACATGAACACTTACTACCACAACGTAAAGGACCATACCAGTCTTCTTTTTTTTTTTTTTTTTTTTTTTTTTTACATGTGGGTTCCATGTCGTTCTTGCCTTGATCATCTTTTACCGTTATTGAAAAATGTAACTGCCATAGGCTTCCGCTTACCTCATAAACCCATGAAAGTCACCACATTTGACTAAAATGCCATGCTAACATCTGAGGTGCATCTATTTTCCTGAAAGGTTGCTCTGTTTGTGCCCTAATGTGGTGTCTAAAAAGGAAGAATAGGATTTAGCATGGCATTTTACTGAAATGTGGTGACTTTCTTCAGTTTATGTGGTATTAAAGACATGTTTTCAGATACACTGGAGGCTCATGGCTGTGGTGAGTCAGCAGAAAATGACTACTACATTTTTCAGTAATGGTAAAAAGTTATGGAGGGGAGGGTGACTTCATTTTTGTATCAAGGCAATAATGACTTGGAACCCACATGTCAAGAAGACTGGTATGGTCCTTTAACATCAGCTTTACACACTTCAGCATCAACCCAACAGCCATACTTCTATCCGTGTGGGAGATGATGAACAAACGTGTCATTTAGTGGATGCTTTTATCCAAAGCGCCTTACAGTTCTATGAGTGAATGGCAGTGTTAGTACCAAGCTCAACCCATTGAGGCACACAGAAGCACATGAGATTATAATTGGACATTGATTTTGTATTCTATTGTGTGATAAATGTATAAAAAAAAAAAAGAAAAGAAAAAGAAATAGACACCAAGGCAAAATCACAGATGAATTTGACCACAATGAAAACTCGAAGCACCAAAGCATTTTAAAGAAGAATTGTTACTTAAATGCCCTGGTAGGATTTTAACATATCATTGTAAATTCAATATTCATACCTTGGCAGGATTACCGCAGAAACATGATGAGACCAACGAGAGTGAAAGAGAATTGACAAGATCGTAACAAGTCCGTTGGTAGCCTCTATTTTGTGCCGGTATTTATATTGTGTGCCACCGGGTTGGATCCACAGGTGTTTTGCTGAACGCCATTTCGACGCAAAACTTGATTTATCAACAAAAATAACATGTTTCACGGTTTGCAGGGACTGTTTACCCTCTCCTTGCTTCTTCAAACAAATTCCATGGAAGCAGCCGGGGGGCGAGAACAAACAGCAACATCTCTTTTGCAACAGGAAGCGACAGGGTTTATGGGAAATGTAGTCTTATCACAACTACCGTCTTGGCTCGAATAGAAGATAGTGTTTTGTTGCCACAAAGTACATCTGAAGAAGTGAGTTTGTCTTAGGCGGTCTAGAGATTGGATGTGTCCTGGTAAAGAAAGTAAGACATGTTTGATATCTGTGGATTTCTTGCAATCTAAAGTTTCGTATGATATCACTGGTTTTGTGCTAGCTTAAAAACTGAGCCCGCTATGAAAGACAGTAATTTTAATGTTAAAGTCAAATTAATAAAATTGTATGTAAACAAGACAATTTCATTTAAAAGGTGTAAATATATATTGAAATTATTTCATTCAATGTGTTAGTATTACTGGTAGCCTACATTCTGGTCAGATAGGCTATACTTATTTTCTTCATAAAAACAAGATTTGATCTTCATAAAATATTTTCTAGATAAATGGGGATCGTCTTCTATACGAAAATGAATTAAAAACAAGGCTATGCAAGCCTAGTTAAGACAGACCCGACCACAACACTCAGGCATGCGTGTTTCAACCATGGGGAGTCAGTCAGTCAGTTAGGGACATTCGCTATTGTAGGCCGGCTCTCCGGGTCTGCAAAAACTATAAAGTGAATAAGTTCATAAATACTCTAAGCTGTTCCAATTTTGCATGTAAAAACCTTAGGATTCCTAATCATTTCAATAATATTCCATAATGAATTTTACTTTCATACCAAGAAACTTTGTAAGTGCCATATTCTTTTTCAAATTGCAAATATCTAATTTTGGAATCCAACTCTTATATTACTGAGACATTCTTGGATGTTTTGCCTTGCAGCGTGCAACGAAGACTGTCCCTGCAGCTGCCTATCCTCCACCATGCATACCTCCCGCTCATCGGGGGAGTGACAGCTAGCTGCAGCAGCCTGACCGCCAGTCCGGACGCCATTTTCCAGCACACACGCAGATGATTCAGTTGCATTCTGTCTGCACTGTGTCTGGCAAACCGAGAACCCAGAGTCTCCAGGAAACAATATGAGTGTGTGCCACATGCACATAAATATACTGAAATCATGAGTGAGCTTACCCCGTTTAGAATTGCTGGGGTAAGTTGTTATCCCGGCTAAATATACTATAATAAGGAAAGATGACACATTCGAAGCAGCGACAATGGGATGAAAATTGAACAGTTAAGCCTGCTAATGCTGCACCTTGTGTAGCTCATGTATTGAAATACAGGAAATGAGAAAGTGCCAGCTTGACCATTTTATTCCTTTAAATCATTTTAAACAAATTATTCACAATAAGATGTGTGCTACTGTTTCTTACCTTTTTTATTACAAGCTATATATTATTATTATTTTATTATTTCTACTGTGTGTATTGTATGTTTTACTTGTTCATTGTGTTACCTCTGCTGCCATTTTTGGCCAGGGCTCCCTCGGAAAAATAAAGGCTAAATAAATAAAAGAAATACTTTTATAATCGCTACAACAGAAATGAAGAATAACTGACATAATATGGTGGTTTACAAAGGTAATTTGAGTGTGGCAGGCTCTTATCCTGACTGAATGAATTCTTCAGGTCCTGAATTTTGGGAAATTATACTCTAAAGCTGTGGAATTGATTCCACAGTAGAATTGACTCCAGTGAAAGTGGAATTGATTCTCCACATGGGCATAATGTTACACAAGTGAATCCATCAGAGCCAAATGCCTCTTAACACCCCAAGGATGCAGTGCAGAGAACAGAAGAGAAAACAGTACCTTCCCCCACACCAAACAGGCTGTTGGTGGGTTATTTTAGTCAGGAGAAACAAGAAAACAGTAAGATGTCAAAGTTGTGACAAAGGATTGACTTGTCTCAGTTTAGCGTTTGGAATTGAGTATCTAAAAAATGTGTCTGGAACACTGATGTCTATAATAAAACTCAGGTTAGCTAACATAATAATAGACTAACTGCTGATGTTGAGTAACCTGACCCACCAGATGGTCTGTTACACAGAACCATCTGGGAAGGCGTCCTTTGAAACTGAAACCTGCTGTCTTCTTGTTCTTAAACCATGCCCGTAGCTGCCAGTGGTTCCTCAGAGGACACTGATTGACTGTGGTTCAGGCACAAGCACATAATTTAGTGCAATAGGTGAATGTAAATGGCAAAATGTTAACAAACACATTTATGTGAAATAACAACAATACATGTCATTCTCAAAATGACACATTTAACAGCAAAAACAATAAAATCCAGCCTCAATATCACTCTGAAATTTGGTTCAGATTTCTTGAATGATTTTCCTGAGCTTGGTAGGGCAGGGGAATTTAGCCCCTTCTCAGAAGGACTCTTAACTATCTGGTGGGTCAGGTTGGGCAGAACCATGCACAGAAACTGAAATACTACAATTTATAAATCAAATTAATCTCCGGCAGAAAAAAATAAAAAATAATCCAATTACCGTAATGGGATGACGTCACCAGATAACAAGACCCTGCTCACCTATGGTCAAGCTTCTCTGGGTATTGTCATCCCACTTCTGACACCATTTGATGGGGAATAATCAAGTTTAAGCCTGAGCAGATTATTCACGGAGGCATACAACAGAGTCTTTGATTGAGGATAGAATTTAATGAAGCGTCATGTTGCAACAATGAGAGATACAAAGTACAGCAATGATTGCCCTAGATTGGATCTATCTAGAACAGTGAGCTAACAAAGTATTTAAACAGTATAGAAGACAACATAAGTAGAACATAGTTGTTCAGAGTGTACCAACAATATGAATGATGTAGCTAGACATATGGAGTGTACCAATAATATAAGTTGGAGATAGCTAGGAATGGGACAAGTGAAAGGAGAGAGAAATAGGTAAGGAGTGAAGGATACTAATAGTGTAGATATGTGTATGTGCGTGTGTGTGTGTGTCTGACTCAGATGATGATAGTTATGTATTTTTTTTAATTGGAAATTCAACCTTATAGTCCATGTGCTTTTGACTCACTGATGGGGGAGTTTAGGAAAGATGAAGTCATCAAGGCAACAGAACAACTAAATGTGGGCAAGTCTCCAGGCCCTGACGGCCTAATAGCTGAGTTTTTTAAGCTTTGCATTGATGACGTCATTGACCTACTCACTTCAGTGTACAATACAGGTTTCAAAGATGGAATCATATGCAATTCCTTTTACCATGGTGTTATGAGTTTATTGTATAAAAAGGGTGATGAAAATGATTTGACTAAATCACTAACTATGACTAACTATTATGAACACAGATTATAAAATACTAGCACAGATAATCATGAATAGATTAAATGATGTGCTGGATCAAATCACTGAAAAAAAAAAAAACCTGTGCCATCAAGGGTCGGTTACTATGGGATAATCTGTGGTTTAGGGGAAATCTTAACTAACTGTAAAACAAAAAATTATTACGTGTTGGGCCTGGATCAAAAAAAGGCCTTTGACTATGTGTCCTGTTAAATATCTGTGGGCAGTAATGAAGACTTATGGTTTCCCAGATGGATTTATAGATATGGTGAAGTTATTGTGCACTAAGTCAGCGGTACATGTAAATATAAATCGTGTTTTAACAGAATCCTTTGAGATTTCACATGGAGTTAAACAGGGTTGCCCCTTGAGAGCAGCCTTGTATGTTTTAGCCATTAGTCCTTTGATCAAGAGAATAAATAGTGCTAGATATATAAAAGGTGTAGGTATAGGAAGCAGACACAAGGTGGCAGCGCATGCTTATGGAGATGATGTCACTGTCATAAGAAACCAGCTAGAGATGGATGCTCTTAACAAACCACTTTCTGGTATGAAGAGGCTGCAAGTGCCAAACCTCATCAAAGTAAAACTGAAGGGGTTTGGATAGGCCCAGATAACATGAGAAAAGATATGAATGTACATATTAAAGAGGAAATTAAGATACTGTGTTTGTGGCTTAGTAATGGTGATTGCAGTGAATTAAATTGGAATAAAAAATGAGGTAGAAATCAAAGAGGAAGTTGACATGTGGAGAAATAAAGATACAAATTACAAATCAAGAGTTAACATCGTGAAAACCTAGTTTGTCCAAATTGTTGTTTTTATATTAAATTGTTTTCCCTCCTAAAAAATACTATGAAAGTTATAAATAAACTTTGTGTCAGATAATACTGGGAGGTGACTAAAAGAATGCTGATGCATAAACGCTAACAGTATAAAAGGGGCTTGGGAGCCCCTGATCTGGGTACTAGGCTGATCATTTATTTTGTTGAAAATGTGTCCATAGCAATGCGTAGGTCAGCTTTTTGGGTTGGGAATTGGAAACAATGGCTGAAAGTGTGTGGTAAAGCAAGAACACATGTTCCTTATTACAAATTCATTTCTAGTGATTTTGTTTATAAGTTTGTCATAGTAAATCATATTGATTGGTGTGGACTGCCATCTCAAATGGTCTATAGTCAAATAAATGACCAGGTAAATGGAAAGTGGATAGAATACAGAAACGTAACCCATAATGAATACTTAAGGTAGTCCAGAACATTTACAATAAAACATTAGAGAAAATGCGGGATACAGAGCTGTGGTGCAATGGAGCAGTTTTGTGAAAACCAAAAAATGTCCAATGGAACATTGCAGATATGACTCTAGAGCACCTCCTACTGGAGTGCTATAGAACGAAATAAGTTAGAAATAAGATGGAAAGGATATGGTATGATATGGACATAAATAGTAAATCGGTATTTTATGGATTTCTTTTTAAGAAAACATGTCTGACGCAGAAACTTGTTGTGGTTAATTATGTGCGTTACCAATGTATTATGTAACACAAGAGCTAAAATGGTGATTAATCAAACAGTAATTTCCAGTGAGGAAGCACTGAAACAAATAATAGCAGACCTAAAAGAAGAAAAACGATGGACATGAAGAAAAGTGGATCTGTTCCATGGCACCTACTGGACAATATGCGAATGGTGTGAACCTTGGAACTTGGTCCTGCTTGGCCCGTTTCGGTCTTACATAGGGCCTACAGCGGATTATAGACTTTTATTGATGGACAATATCGACTAACTATATTATATATTGAGTATATTTGTATTAACCACTCGTTGCCTTCTTTTAATTTGAGTTTTAAAAAACCGGCGGACAGGCAAGACTCGTGCTGGGCTTTAGTTCCGTAAGTCAGGTCTCGTCAGTCCGTTAGACTTCTCGGCATACATACTTAGCTAAAGCCACAATTGTTTGGAATGTCTTAAACTTACCATCCCTGGTAGATATGATAGTTGACTTATGGCATTATTCTATTACTAAAAGATTTTCTTCTGGACAAATGGTCGAGTCTTCATGCAACAAGTACGTTTCAAAACCCAGTTCGCTGCATAATGTTAAGCAGTCAACAAGACATACTGTGCCAACTGGCTGTTGGAATAACTCTCACGACAGAGTGAGTGGCTCTTAAAAGAGCCTTTGGGTTGGTACTGATGAAAAGACAGCGCAGTTTACTTGGAGCTGGTGTACTTGGTGACGGCCTTTGTACCCTCGGACACGGCGTGCTTGGCCAGCTCACCGGGGAGCAACAGTCGCACGGCGGTCTGAATCTCCCTGGAGGTGATGGTGGAACGCTTGTTATAATGAGCCAGACGAGACGCTTCTCCAGCGATGCGCTCGAAGATGTCGTTCACGAACGAGTTCATGATGCCCATGGCCTTGGAGGAAATGCCGGTATCGGGGTGGACTTGTTTCAAGACCTTGTAGACGTAGATAGCATAGCTCTCTTTCCTGGTCTTTCTGCGCTTCTTGCCGGTTTTGCCGGCGGTCTTTGTCACAGCTTTCTTTGAGCCCTTTTTGGGGGCGGGCTTGGCTGGTTCAGGCATAGTGAGATACTTTTTCGGTACTATTCAGCAACGAATGCGTTATATCACGTAGTCGCTGTCGTATTTATATGAGAATGATGCAAATATAAATGCGTTGCTACTTGCATACGATTGGTTGGTTGGGCTCAAACGCTTGTGCGCATGTCGCGCAGGACTAAAGCGCACAGAACGGGCATTCCCTTCATCTCAACATGGTTTAGATGTGAACCGTGACACTATCCAGGCGTATTATTTGGGGGTCTGAATAATGGCAAACCGGCAAATACATACTTTGGCTGAACATTCCAACTGGTATGTCTCATGCTTGCCCACAGCGTTCTTTCTCAAGATAATTTGAAAAACTATGACTGCCATGAATGTAGTGCAAGAGTTTACGCTAGAGGGAGGGAAGTGGCCTTACTATCTATTTTAATTCTATGGCTGCGACAAACTTTACACAAGGGCGCTTTTGTCACATAGTTCCCGCGCGAAGGTTCCCCTACCAAAGAGATTGGGTTATAGGCCACCCTCTCTGCCATTATCCTTTCCTCCCAGTTTCAAACATTACTATACTCTTCACTATAGGCACATATGAAAGCGTGCATACACCCTACAAACTATTAAAGGAATACACGAGAAAGAACATATTTCCTACAAAATTAAGAAAGCTATTAAGAGTAATTGTGTGCACCTGATTTGATTTAGTGTAATTTTATGCCATTATGTGGTTGTCCCTGTTGTGCAAGAAGATATGGATATAACCCAGAGTACGCAGATAAATCGAAGTCTACCGTATATTGGAAAATAAACCAAACTTCCCTAACCTACTGGTGTTGTTTGTGCATGGGGGCGGGGGTGTATTTTGTATGCTTTAAACTTTCTTTTATGGGCCATGTACATGGCGATATTTACATGGTAGGCCGGTATACTCTTACTTATGTTGAGTATTTTTGCATTTTGTGCTTGTCTTCTGAGACAGTGTGGTATAAACAACTGCAAACAAAGGACATTCGCTCAATCCTAGAAACAATTTGTGGCTCTTAAAAGAGCCTTTGTTTAGGTTTTGGGAGTAATTACGAAATCAACCGCCGAAGCCGTACAGCGTGCGTCCTTGCCTCTTCAAAGCGTACACTACATCCATGGCTGTAACGGTCTTCCGCTTTGCGTGCTCGGTGTAAGTGACAGCGTCACGGATCACGTTCTCCAGGAAAACCTTGAGAACACCGCGAGTCTCCTCGTAGATCAGGCCAGATATACGCTTCACACCGCCACGGCGAGCCAGACGACGGATAGCGGGCTTGGTAATTCCCTGGATGTTGTCACGGAGCACTTTACGGTGACGCTTAGCGCCTCCTTTCCCGAGTCCTTTCCCTCCCTTTCCACGGCCAGACATTGTCAGTTAACGGTGATCTAACGAATTAATGAAATCGCAGTTAGAAAGCGTCTACAATAAATGGCCACTGAGGACGTAATTGAAGACAGAAAGAGCGTGCTGTGCTGGGTTATGACTAAACCCTATAAAACAGCCCTTCCCCCACACATTTTGTTGATGTGGCTTGCTTGAAACAATGCGTCTTTATTCATGAAAACATTAGAGGTCATTATTATGAGTCTCCATAACAACCAGTCTTGTTTACAATAGATTGCTTGATTTGAACTAAAACAATGAGATAAACATTCCAAACATTCTAAATGCACTGCTTGATTTAGACCTTTATTTATTTCAGCCCTTTAAAATATTTTCTTGAGCTATTTAGCATTTTCCAATTTTCCACACAGAAAATTCAACTGGCAGACACAATTGACAACATTTCCCTTAGCCAGTTAATCCCACTGACCTATATATAAGGTTAATCTCTAGCTCCAACAATAATAAATATTTAAAACTATTCCTAAATCATTATTATCTTAGCCACTATCAGCAGATCCAATAACTAGGGGCAACCAAGGAGTCTACTGTTTGGTTTATCTAAGTGAGTGAGATATGGACCACCTAGAAAACATTACACAAATTAAAAAGGCTCTTATGGCCTTATACATGATTCCATGTTAGCTCACCTGGAGAACATGTATGACAGTAATAGTGGAGGTTGATGTGTCATAAAAAAATGATGTTGGTGAGATTTGTTTGCCCAAATTGAGGTAGGTATGGATTTTGCATCTTTAGGGGTAAAATAATGAGAAAATCATGGGGTTTAAATTTTTCGACCCCATTAAAGGACCATACCAGTCTTTTTGACATGTGGGTTCCAAGTCATTCTTGCCTTGATACATAAATCACTGTGCTGTTCTTTTTTCATAATCTCTTACCGTTGCTGAAACATTTTGTAGTCCCTCAATATACATAAGAAAAAAGTAAACTATCTAATAATAAAATAGAGGTCCTGTCTTTCCTGCCCAGAGGAAGTTTTTTTTTTAATGCAATATTTAAATAAATATTGTTCGTCTGATTACAGGAAAAGCTGGCTGGCTAACAGACATACAGGACAAGCTGGCTTGGAGTGGCAGAGTGGAAGGCAAGACTAGACTGGCTGGCAGCAGCAGTACAAAACCAGCAGAACAGAATGGCAGTAGCAGCCTAACTGGGTGACTTGATGCAGAGCTGCCTACTCAGCAGCGCCCCCTGGGGGTTTCATGGTGGAGCATGCTAGGCAGGTGTGACAAAACCATAGAGAAGTCATTTAACTCATTTTACCAGTATGTCATAAAAAAAAAAATCAAGTTTAACTACCAGCAAGCCACATAAAAATGTAATTAGCCTGTGAGTTTAAAGGTCCCATATTATGAAAAACTCTCAGTGCTTGTGCACATACATTTGGGTCTCTGATGGGCCTACTAAAAGAGAGGGGTCTGATTGCAGAGTGCAGGAAAAGGGCGTAACTTAAAGTGGGCGTAACTTAAAGCAGGGGGCATAACTTAAAGTGATCCAAATCACACAGAACCACACAAGATGTCTCAACGAGAGATGTTGTTGGCAAACCCCTCTCTGTTTACATCCTTGGACCTGCTTTCATCTGTCAGCAGCGAGACAACTCATCAAACAATATAACCATTAAATGTTTTTATTTTCTTTACATGGTTTGAAAACTACTGTGTTACGCTAACTAGCAGACTGGGGGACACCACCCAAATCTGTATTAATCAGGGATGAGTTGATAAGTAACTAGCTCAAAAGTGCAGCATAGCAAAGCTAATGCTAACCGTTTCATGTAAGTGGATAGAAAGTGCTAAAACACTTAGCTTCTTCGTCCGGAGGTACAGTTAAATAAAAACACAGATGTGGGTGGTCTACCTTAGTCTGCTAATTAGCTAGCAATTTAACTTAACTCAAGATAATTAGCAGACTACTGGGCTAGTTGATAACAAGCTCAAAAGTTTCACCTAGAAAAGCTAATGCTAACCGTTTCACGCAAGTGAATGGAAAATGCTAAAATGATTAGCGCCATACTCCGGGAGGTATAGTTAAAGCCGATTTGGGTGGTCTAACCTAGTGTAATAGTCGTGGGTGTGAATTGTACTGCAGAAATAACCACCAAGGGTTTGTTCTCATAACTTTAGTGATGTCACAAAGGCACAGATCATCATCACAGCAATACACCTTTCCCTGCTCTGACTCCCACAAAATATGTAACTATTATTATGGTCACTAGTATGCAGGTCACTTGATGAAAAATGGAAAATACAATGGTGCAGATAATATCAATCAGTATTATGGGGCTGATGTCAGGCTCTGGTGTAACAGTATTATGGGGCTGATATGAGTATGATATGTCTCTTATGTATGTATTTTGAATAAGTTAGAGGGGCCACAATGAGAAAAAGATGAAAGCCAAGAATGCCCTCGGAGGGTTATACACCTTGACGAAAGAAGGGGGCATAACTTAAAGTGGGCGTAACTTAAAGTGTATTGCAGGGTGCAGACAGATACACATGTATTAGCCTCGCAAAGCCAGACCTATCTACACACTCTGTGGCAGCTAACACACGAACTGTGAAATAAGACAACCCAGTCAGACTTTTCTGGGCTACCTAGGTCAGAAAACATGTGATTCAACAAGCCAATAAGATTGTTTCTCCCTCTTACATAAAGTGGGGACTCCTTGTCCTGGACTCGTGTGTGCGTGTGAAAAATGTGCATGTACAAAATGGCGGCATGCTTGTAAATGTTATCATTTTCTAACAAATGGTTCAGTAAAATATGTTTCTGACAACATATTATTCAGGAAATAGGACCTTTAAATCGGAACTTAATTCATATTTGGTCTGCAATGCCTAGTTTGACAGTTTGATCTCTGAATTTCGTGAGCCAAGTGCGTGCCGTAGTTCCGGAGTGCGCATGCACAACATAGCGGCTTGCTCGTGAACATTCTCTTTTTCCATCTAAACGGTTCACTAAAAATATGTTTCTGACAACATTTTAGGCGAGAAATAGGATATGCCATTCTTGGATGCCGGGATCATAACTCATATTTCATCTGCAATGCCTAGTTTGACAGTTTGATCTGAATCTCAACCGAGTTGGGCATGGGAATAACATGAGGCTTCCTTTCAAACGTTCTCTTTTTTCACCTAAACGCTTCACTAAAATATGTTTCTGACAACATTTTAGGCGATAAATGGGATAAGCAATTGCTGGATCTGAACTCATTTGATCTGCAATGCCTAGTTTGACAGTTTGATCTGAATTTCGTGAGCCCATTGAGGTATTATAGAACAGGTGCACGCTGCAGTTCCTCTTCCGTGCACACAGAAACAACTTGTCAAGGACAGGACTGAAAAAGAGGAGTATAGAGGCATGCTAGAATGCATAATATGAGTGGGGGTTTTTTCAGCAAAAAAAAACCTTCAAAGACATGTCGAGCAGTGCCAAACTTGAGTGCTTTTCACATAGAGTGCATAGTAGTATAGACATGGCATTATAGACATGGTAGCATAGTAGTATAGATATAGTAGCTTTGTACATAGTAGTAAAGGCATAGTAGCATAGTAAATAGTAGTGTAGACAAAGTAGCATAGTACATAGTAGTATAGACAGTAAGGTTAGTTTTATTTATTTATTATTATTTTTTTCAATTCAGATATTGATTGAAAATGTATGGGAGTAGAGCATCAAGGAAGCATGTATTTGGCTATGTATTACTACCTACAAACTCCGGGACTCCGGAGAACATCCAGGCTACGAGGGACGCGTGACGTAGCGACCAGATGTGACCTGATGTGGTTTGACTTTAGGTTATGGTAGTTTTCTTCTAATGAGCAACAAATGGGTCTAATACGGCATTATATGCTTTTTCTAATTACAGCATAATTTAGATGTATGGTGTCTACTTAGGGTATAACTGTGTTTGTTTATTGTCCAATAAAAAACATATTATTTCTAGTTTTTGTCTAAGTTGATACAAAGTACGTCTTACTACATCTCAATTAGTGCACCGTAAAATAAAGTGCGACCCCAAATTATTTTAAAGCTGTCCACATTTATTGTGTTCTGTTCCATTCTAAAAAGAGATGTTCGATAGTTTTATCTCCTCATTTTATCGACTTGTTTTAACATAACAACTCCACTGAACCACAGGTCTCGCTGGGATTCTTCTCACTGTAATCAACCTCTCTTAAACTTTCTGACGACTTGGACCACACTCTTCAAGCAATTTCACCACACTCAGATACTGATATATGTTTATACATAATTAACCCACCATTATACGTCACCTACTATTTGTTCATATATATATATATATATATATATATGTATACTGGTTTGATCTATCCAATAAATTTGTAAGTGCTTAAATATATTCATAAAATCACTGTATATTATTTTATAGTATGGGCATTTGCTTCTTACTCTCCCTTTCTTCTGTTCCCAGTCTTTATCCTTCCCTGTCCGAATTGCTCCTCTCTCAAAGGCCATTACTATTGTTTTACACATTGCAATCTTAAGTTTTATTGATGATGTCAGTGATATGTTACACTACTTTCTGAGACATCAACCATTGGCATTGATAGAGACGGCCAGATATCTACATGATTGTTACCTGCGCCTTTACGGATTTAATTGGTTGTAGGGCGAATGCACACTTTCATATTTGCCTATAGTAAAGATAACGCAATTTCCCCCATTTGTAATGTATGCCTGAAACTGGACGGAAAGGATAATGGCAGAGAGGGTGGCCTACTATCTTTATATAGTTCAGTGCCGAAAATCCTTTAATAGGGAGCCTTCGCGCGGGAAATGTGCGACAAAAGCGTCTTTGTGTCAAATTTGTCGCAGCCATAGAATTAAAAGAGACAGAAAGGCCACTTCCTTCCTTTTAGCGAGTTTTTCAAATTGTCGCGGGAATGAACGATGTAGGCATGCATGAGACTTGAGTATTCAGCCAAATGATGTATTTGCCTTTGTTTGCAGGCCATTATTCAGATCCCCTAATAATAATCCTGGATACTGTCACGGTTCACTTCTAAACCATGTTGAGATGAAGGGAATGCCCGTTCTGTGCGCTTTAGTTCTGCGCGACCGACGCACAAGCGTTTGAGCCCAACCAACCAATCGTATGCAAGTAGCAACGCATTTATATTTGCATCATTCTCCCATAAATACGGCAGTGACTACCTAATGACGTATATTCGTTACTGAGAGATATCGAAGCAATACCTTACTATGCCAGAACCAGCCAAGTCTGCCCCCAAAAAGGGCTCAAAGAAAGCTGTGACCAAGACCGCCGGCAAAACCGGCAAGAAGCGCAGAAAGACCAGGAAGGAGAGCTATGCTATCTACGTCTACAAGGTCTTGAAACAAGTCCATCCCGATACCGGCATTT